>JACWRQ010000115.1:0-54852 GCA_014849955.1 Cryphonectria carpinicola | reverse complement strand
TGTGGCATACTTTATACGATGTATAGTTCTGGGGGGGGGGGGGGGGGGGGGGGGGGGGGGGGAGGGGGGGCGGGGGGGGGGGTGGGGGGGGGGGGGGGGGGGGGGGGGGGGGGGATTTGTGCGGGTCTCATACCAGCACTGCAAATTTGATTGGTAGGGGTTGGGTTAGTGAGGAGGCTTTACTGCGTATTAGTACCACAGCAGAGGCACTAGAGCAGGTGGTGCCTAAAGATTACTGCATTGTTGTTTGCACAGACGAAGCCAGGGGTGCAGCACCTGTATGGTCTGGGGGCATGTCAAACCATTGTTTGGACCAAGACTGATTACTTGTATGTATGGCACATACACCTTCTCTGTCAAGGCCTGTCTACCTACCATAGTAAATGGGCTTTACCCTCGACATTTGCTACTTTGCCTTGGGTCACAATTGATCCCTTGGTCCACCATGCTATGTGTGTGATGCATATGAGGATACACTCCAGGCAGGGGAGCCAATGCATGCAGTTCACAGTCTTGTAGAATCTAGTTCCTCATCCTGCAGGAGGAAAACCAAGCCCTTTCAGCCCTGTCCATCTGACCCAACTATCACCATGTTGTGTGTGTGTAATAGCCAGACTGGGCTATTGTTGTTGTCGATAAAGCATGTCTAAGGAGACATGGCATGGTACCAGCAGACAGACCATACCATTATCAGGGTACAAGAGCCCAGATCAACCAGCCCAATTGATGCTCTTCCCATCCTTGCTCTTTAGCTGGCCCTCCTTTGCACCCTCCGGCTCCGGGTCGACGTGGTCAGCCTCCCTCGCATTATTTGTAGCCCATATCCTCTCGATGGACAGGTCGAACGGCCCTGCTATACGATCGGTCAAGCCGATGCCGATAGTTCGGACCTTCTGGCGGAGCATCTCGGTCTGGGGCTCCACGACAAAGCCATGATTCGTCCGCACAAAGTCGTTAAACCTGATCAACACTGTCTCCCACTCTCCGGGACGTTTACTAAACAGTCGGTGTTGGTGTAGATCTGTCGGCACAAGAGATTCCGTCTGGATGTTGACAAGGTAACTCCGCCCGTCCGACTTGATCCGAAGCGCGAGGAAGACGTACGGGTCGATGTCCCACACACTCTTGCCAAAGATGGTCGGCGGTCTATCCAGTGTCTTCCACGCTGCGTACCCCGACCTCTCCACATCTGGTCGGTTCTTTGGGAGCTGCGTCGATATCGAGCCGTGGAATCGAGCATGGCCGTTCGGGTTCGCGGATGGGTTTGGGAGAGAGGAGGAGGAGGAGGAGGAGGAGGAGGAGGAGGAGGAGGAGGAGCTCGTCTTTTCTGGACGTGGTCTGGGTGGATTCCAGTCGAGCTGTGCTTTGGAGAAGCCGCCCATGTCGGCATCAGAGAAGACTCTGCATGCCTCCATGGACTCTCTGCTGTGGAAGGAGTATAACTCGCGAGGGCCGGAGGGACCTTTTACGCCCTCGAGATTCATTGCTGGAGGGAGGCCAGCTCCAGTCAGTCTTGCAACCTTGAACCAACAGTATTTATGACTGATGCTTGCTTGTTGGAGTTACACTGACCTATCTGCGAGAGCCTCTTGAACTCGTCCAAGCTCCGGCCCCAGAAGCCTCTTGCCAGACAAGATGTGGCCCTCATCGTTGGTGGCAGCCTCAGGATGGAAGGCCGGGGGGTCTCTTGATTCGTAGAGAGAGGATCCTGCGTGCGCGTACCGAAGGTAATTGGGTACCACAGCGTCAATTGGAATCGAGGTCGTCGTCTACTGAGACTGAGACAATAGACCGAGCTCGTCACACCGTTTCTCATAGATTTGCGAAAAGAGGGCACAAGGCGTAGATCTCCTCCGTAATCGCTCCGCTGTAAGAACAAGTACAGAACGTCATGCGACAGGGCAGTGCTGAGGGTCAAGCAAAGCACTGCAGTGATCCACTCGGCCACCCTGGGGCTTCTACATACAGGGGGTGGTACAGCGGCGGATTATGGGGCTGAGGGGGGGGCTCCAGGGCCCCAGGTGGTCCGTGCACATAGTTTTGTCCGACGACATCCCAAGTAAATATAATACTTACAACTGCTCTCCAGATGGCGACAGCATCCCACTCCTGCAACTCTCATTCCATCTCCATGCAAAGAAAATCACCTGCTAACAGATAAAACAGAGATATAAATGAAAAGGATAATTTATTCTTGGAGCCAGGTTTGCAAAGTCTAACAGAGTACTTTCCTCTGTCGCTCGATGATAAATGCTTGAGGTGATTGCTTCATCTGCTCCTCAAGTGAGAGCTCAGGCATGGCACTAGATCAAAGTCCTGGTGTGATCCTGAATGAGGCATCCTAAGCAGCTTCCTCTGGGGTAGGTGACAGGGTGTTGGGGAGAGATCATGTGGGCCACTGTCAATTGCAAGGCTGTGAGCAGGTGCCCCAGGGTCTGGAGAGTAGCTTCTTGCTGTCAACCAGATCAATTCCTGCCTTGGCAGTACAAAATTGAGCTCATGGTGTCATAGGCATCACGCACTTTCCTTCTGTTTCTTCTTTTCTGCATGGGTGGGTTGTCTGAAGAGGGATAGGGTACTGGCAGCCCCAGCCTTCCCTGCCAGTGCTGGTCCTGAACCAACACCAAAGCAGGGGAGCTGCAGCATTCATTGCCTAGAGTCACTTACCCTTCTCAAACAGGTGGAAGTGGCATATCTTGTATGTGATCAGTATTTCTAGTCATGTGCAGCAGAGCCTCATGAGTGTGTAAGCTTCAGAGGTCTTTCAATATATCAGAACACCACAAAGATGCAGTCCATAGATGCTCTATGGATGGGAAGGGGGCATCTCTGGCGCCTTCTTGAACTCTTTCCTCTTACAATCCATCAAGCCTTCTGTGTGTGGCTTGCCCACTGGTAGAAATGGGTAGGAAGGGAGGGGGAGGGGGAAGTGGAAGGGAGCTTGGTGTCTACAGCATGCACATCAGAAGGAACGCTTTCTAGAAAAGGAAATTGAGTACCTTCGCACCTTCTTGGCCTCTCTGGCCTGCTGCCTACAGATGGGAATGGGCAGGAGGGACAGGGGGTGCACTGTGTCCTAAAGAAAGAGCGCTCTCTGGTACAGGGTCCCCAAACACCTACAAGCTGTTACCTGCCCATCACAAAATATCAGGCCATTACAAATTAGCGTCTTTCCTTCTCTGCAAGTGCCTCCTGCCTCCAGACGCGCTTGCTGGCCCAGGACGCGTTGTGGTGGAGGATAAAATCTCGAGTTCCCCCTCCTCCCCCTAATTTTCCTCCTCCCACAACAGACCCGCCACCCCGACACGCACTCTCTCTCTCTTTCCCCCCCTCCCCCCAAATCCACACACATACACACACACACATGCACATCACCATCTAATCTCTTCTCTTTGTCAATCAGGAGCAAGATCACCAGTCGACGAGATACCCAAGATTGACTTGTTAGTGTCCTTTGATCTGGTCAGATCTGCGTTGAGCACGTCTCAGCTTCTCGTTGTTGACTTCCCTTCTCCTTTGAACCCTCTCCAACACACCCAAGTTCCCAGCAGGCCAACACTCAGCAGACAGTATCTATTCATCACCACCCATTTTTATCTACCTGTTGTTGTTGCCTCTGCTGTGCAACATTCTTTTCCATCCCAACCCGACCTTTTGTGATTTCACGACCTTGCCGTCGTTGGGACCGTCAACTTCGTGTTCGAATTTGCCACCATCACGAACCCCAAGCCCAAGAATACCTCTGTACCCCCAACCATCATTCATCACTGCCCTCTGGTCAAGATGGCCTCTAACAACAACAAAGGCGGCAACGCCTACGAGACCTCCCCTGCCCATGAGCGCTTCCAGCGTCGGAAGCGCCCTGCCCCTACTACCCCCGGCGGTGAGGACGACGTCGACGATTTTGGCGAGAAGACAAAGTTTGATACCAAGGGTAAGCCTTTTCGCTCCCATTGCACTCTGTGCTGTTTCTACGCCGTGTCGCGTACCACAACCTAGAGGGGCCTTCTCCTTTAAATGACCTGTAGCTCTCGCCTACTTTTGTTTCGGGAAATGCTGACTTGGAAATCCACAGGGGCCAAGTCCAACCGCAAGGGACTTTCGGTCATGGAGCCCATCAAGTACACTCCGCCCCATGCCCGCGAGCCAGACGCTATTGGCACTATGACTCCTTTTACGGCCTACCTGGCGAGCATGACAGCCCGTCGTCAGGCACAAAACGACAATGGTGGTGATGCTCTGCCTGAGCCTAGCCGGTCTCTGAACGAGCGCCAGTCTCAGCATCCTGTAAATGTTGGGCGCCCGCTTCGTGAGTCATCCTCCAACCTCAGCGGACGCCACCAGATCAATGGCGTTGATGCACAATATCTTTATCCCCCTACTGCCTGTGTCTTCGTTGCCAAGTAAGTCTTTTTCTGCCTTCCCCTCTCCATCCATCTCCCTTGATCATGTCGTCTGCCTCGAGAGACTGTCATGGCACAGGGGCTTAGCTGCTTCTTCTTCTTCTTCTTGCCTTGCAATTTTACTGACATTGGCTAGTCTTTGTGAACGCAAGGATGATGTCGCCCTCGAGGCGGGCATCTACCGCGAGTTCACCAAGTACGGCAAGTGCTGGGTCAAGATTCGTCGCGACGCGCACAATATGCCTTTTGCCTTTGTCCAGTATACCACTGACGAAGAAGCTGCAGAGGCCCTCACCAAAGGCCGCGGTGCCTCGATCCACGGACGACCCTGTCGCACCGAGAAGACCAAGGCGAACCGTACCTATGTTGTTCAGAAGAGGGACTACGGCGACATCACGACCCAGGAAGTCCGAAAGCTGTTGCTGCCCTATGGTTCGCTGACCAAATGCGAGCTTGTCGATGAGCAGAGCCGGGAGCTTCTCTGCTTTCCGCCTACAGTTCTCATCGAATTCAAGATGTTTGATGCCAGCCGTGACCTACACACAGTTCGTACTTTATTGTCCTTCTTTTCTCTCTTTTCCCTTCCCTGTCCTTCTGTCCGCCTCCGCAAATTCATACGTGTTTGATCCATCCCCTTGAGTACTTACTAATCATTAGTTGCAGGCCTTCCGCCAGAATAACGTCTACAACGTTTCCGCTTTTGATATGAAGAAGAATCATCCTGTCTCGCGCAACAACAACGATGAGATCTTCCTCACCACCTTTGAGCACGATCGCTGCTCCATCTACGTCGGAAACTTACCCGTGACCACCACTTCGGATGATCTGGAGGAGCACTTCGCCCAGGCTGGCGAGATCGTGAACGTCGTCGTCCTTCACAAACCCTACCACGTCTCGACCAGCTCGCGCGGCATCGTCGGTCCCGTGCGAACCATGGCTTTCATTGAGTATACCCAGTCCGACATGCCTGAGGTAGCTATCGCCCTCTTCAACGACAAGCTCTACAAAAGCTGCTATCTGCGCGTCGAGCGCAAGATCATTCATACCAATGGGACCCCTCACAATCGCATCGACATGCTGAACAATCGTCCGGCCCCCCTGCTGGCTCCTCGTTCCAGCCGCGACCTGCTGGCTTCTCGTTCCAGCCGCGACCAGCTGGCTTCTCGTTCTAGCCGCGACCAGCTGGCTTCTCGTTCCAGCCGTGACCAGCTGGCTTCTCGCTCAAGCCGTGACCAGCTGGAACCTGTCCCCACGTCCTCCAAGAATGCGGCCAAGCAGGTCCACCCCACCAAGTATCTGAAGTCCATTGATCCTCTGTCGCCACCCCCAAAGACGCTTCCTCCTCCGAAGGCCGGTCTTTGTCGGCCTCTGGCCAACCCCGAACCACCCATTCTGCCGGCTCCCGCATGGAATCCTTTCGAAGCTGCTGAGGACAAGAGCTCGGAGCCCCATGCCGGCACGCTCCGTCACACTCTCAGCGATTCAAAATTCACCGCTCTTGCGGCCCACGGTTCTGATGGTGCCAGTGGTCCTGCTGCTGATGGTTTGGGTGGTACCGCTCTTGTGGCACATGTTTCCAATGCCGGTGCTACCGGTGCTCCTGCGGCCCACGGTTCTGATGGTGCCGGTGGTGCCGCCGCTGGCGGTTTGGGTGGCGCTGCCACCGCAGTTCATGGTTCTGATGCTGGCGTTTCTGGTCCCAGCGGTTTCGGTGTTGGCATGTCCATGACGCCTCAGGCCACGCATCAGATGGGCATGGACAGTGCTTGGGGCTACTACAGCCCTTACTTGCCCAACATGATGGTCCCTGGCGCGCACGGTCTTCAATCTCCTGCCTATGGTAGTCAGTCTTTCACTGGCGCTTCACCCTTCACTCTCGACCCAGCCTTTACTGGAACCTACGGACCTACTAGCCCCCACGGATTCCCCGGCGCCCACGGATTCCCCAGCGCCCACGGATTCCCTAGCGCTCACGGATTCCCCAGCGGCTCGGCCTTCGCCGGACATCATGCCTTTACTGGTAGTCCTTTCAACGGTGATTACCCATTCTACGGCGGCTCCCCCTTTGTTGGAGGTCCCAATCTCCACAATGGCCAGACTTTTGGGGCTGGTTTCCATGGAGGCTCCGCTTTCCTGGGCGGCCCTGCCTTTGGGGCTGGTTTCCATCTTGGCCCCGCCTTCGTCGGCGCCCCTAACTTAAACGGGGGTCCTGTCTTTGGTGCGGACTTCCATGGCGGTGCTGCCCTGGGTGCGACACCTCCTGCCCCTGTCAACGTTTCTTCTGCGGATGAGAAGGCTCACGACGGTGCCACTATCAAGATTGACAGTGATGATGACGAGAAAGATCGCAAGATCTTGACGTCCTGAGCGTTTCAACATGCACAGCAACAGGGCATTGGCAGCACCGCTGAACAGCAGTTTCTCTCTTTTTTTTTTTTTTTTTTTTTTTTTTTTTTTTTTAACAACAAGGCGATAATGGTGACGTTTTTGTGGTGGTATTTTTCTCATTGGGAAAATGTCGGATGTTCATGTTCGCCTTCTTGTTCTCTGTCAGGGCATCTGGTGGTCATTTGATGGTGTCTCTGCCTTGTTTCTAAAGGCTGATTGACATGCGGCAAAGGTCAACAACACATGGTAATATCACTCGACATTTCGGTTGTTTGTACTATTCATATCCTGTTCTACATGTACATCCCATCCCAACATGGTCGACAGCGCTGGGTGTGGATGTGGAATGTCCTGGCACAAATCAAGGTGGCTTTAGTAGCTGAGCATCTTACCTGTTGGACCTCTCACAGAGGAAATACATATGGTTATGATATTAACATGTCTGTTCATTTGCTGACTCTTGAAGGTGTAGACGTGATACACAATTTGCTGTCCTGATGTTTGTCTGCAGGATGATGAATCTTGGCACAATCCAGAAGGGCACAGCCCAATGAGCGGGAAAGACAATGTTTTGGAGTGTAGCAGGATCAATCGTCGAGGGGGTTTGGAGATGCACCCAGTGCCTAATCTGAAAGTAACAGACAAAAAGTTGGAAGACTAAATTTGCACGCCTAGCAGGAAAAAGTGGTGAGGCTCTCCTTTTAGCTGAGAAAATATTTCCCCTGACATTCTTTCCAAAGCAGCATTCTGAGATGATATCACCTCTAAAGTCCTATAGCACTGCCAAATTCGTTATAGCAAAGAAAGAAGAAGAAGAAAAAGGGAAACTGCATCTGTGTTCTTCATATCTGTTGAGCGACCAAGTCATGAATGGCCCGTACTCCGACCTTCGTGTCCGGCACACGTTGTTGGCAGGTCCATGGCGTTTCCTGCCCGGCAGTTCTTGGGGAGGGGATCGCCTCCATAAGAACGTAGTCCAACGCTGTTCATTCTGGCGGCTTGGCTATGTTCTTTCCTGTTGTGGCGGACAAGTCAGGGCCGGGAGGCCGTCTTTGTGATCGAGGCGGTTGGTGTTCCTTTTACCACAGAATATTCAGTGGGAAAAGAAAAGCAACAAGAAAAACCCTCCCCAAAAAAAGGAACAAAATAATCATATGCGAGGAGGGACTCACCGTGAGGGCTCACAAGGAGCCAGCTCAGTGACGAGAACAGGGGACCATACGATTTCTCATCCGCCGTCGCTTCCGGTACGCTGTTCACCTCGATAGTCGAAACAGCCTCGGGTCCGCAGCACAGCGAGACGGACTCCGCTGGCGGGGAGATGGGGTGCAGACGCGATGTCGACGTCCAGAGGTAGGTCGTCACGGGGTCTTCCAGGCTGGTCCTCTCCCTGGTTGTTCTTCTTCTACTGCTCGTCGTCGTCGTCGTCGTCGTCGTTATCGTCATCGTCTCGTCCTCCTCGTATCTTGTCTTTGTCGTCATCGTCGTGGACGTCACCAGGGTTGTCTCGTCGCACGTTTCGGTGCTGCGGGAGAGTTCAACGAGGGACCATGTCTCTGTCCTGTCGGAGGTGGTCGTGATGTGGGATATTTCTGTGGTATGGGAGGTCTCTGTGGTGGTCGAGGTCTCGACGCAGCTGGTGTTCACCGTAAAGGGCTCTACGATCGTCGTGAGAGAGGGGGTGGGACTGTTGGTGGTGGTGGTGGTGGTGCTGTTGTTTGACCAAGGCGTATTAACACTTGATGGCGAGACTGCCGTGTGCGAGGAAATTGGACCCGTGGAGCTCGCCTTGGTGGAATTGAGATGCCCTGAAGCAGCAGAGGTAGTGTTGACTGTTGAGAATGGCTCCGAGCTGCTCGTTGTTGAGAGTGAGCGTGTGACGGACGCGCTGATAGCACCAGCCGACTCTATGCTGGTCTTGAGGGTGGTTAATCTGGCTGATGTGGAGTTGATCAGCGGATAGGGCATCGTCGTGGTGGTGGTGGTGGTGTTTAGGGCTGACGAGGTCCGGATTGTGGTAGTGACTCCGGAGGAACCTGTCGGTGGGAATGGTCCCCACGTGTCTGTGAAGTTACTCGGTGGGTGAGACCCTGATGATGAAGATGGTGTTGAAGAAGAGGAATTGCCGCTACTGATTGACGGCGTTACTGTGGCTGCAGGCAGAAGGGTGCTTCCCGTTCCTAGTGTTCCTCCTGTGCTCGTGTTATATGTCGTTGCGGTGGACTTGTCAAGAGGATAATACGCCGACGAAGTCGAAGTAGAGATGTTGGTGCTGACGGAAGTAATCGTGATCACAGTCGAGGTTGTTCCCATCTCTAACGAGCTGGTACTGGACTCGGCCCTCGTTGTCGAATTGGTGGTGGGTTCAGGCTCCGGTAACGCAGATGCCGAGAGACTGGCGCTGGTCAAACTTGTGACGGTCACCGGCGGTCCGACAGTCACTATCTCTGCTGTCCCAGACACAGAGGTGAGATATGTTACATTACTCAGAGGAAATGGTGGCAGAGGACCCGGCGAGAGTGTTTTGGGTGGATTGGCTGCGCTCCCCGTGAGTGCAGACAGGTGATTTGCACTTGTAATTGTGGACGGTGTGATGGGCGGCGGCGGGACGCGGACCGGGGAAGTGTTGAGGTCTCCCGAACCTGTCCCACTTCCGGATGCTGCGGCGAGGGACGATGTCGAATTGGGTGGAGGTGATGGCCTGGGGGCGAGAGGGGACATGGAGAATGAACTGAAACCTGCAGTGGCAGTGAAACTGCTGGGGGGTGTTGTGCTCGTGGTCGAAGCCAACGTCGTGGAGTTGGACAGTGGACGAGGAGCCGAGGAAGAACCACTGCCATCAGGAGCACTGCTGGACGAGGAATTGCTAGAGATTGAGGTGGGTAACTCGGTAGAAGGGGCGGATGTTGCATTCGCGACACTGATGGGTAGAGAGGTCGTGCTCGTATGCAATGTAGGGGAGTGTATCGATAAGGAGGCATTTCTCGTGGAGGAGTGGACTGCTGAAGAATGATGACGGGAGGTGCTATTGGCCGTGTTGGACGAATGGCTCGAGGTTGCAACCATGGTTGAGGTTGGGTGCAAACTGCCGGTCGAATTGATCCCGCTCGATGTCCGAGGAGATGGAGAGTGGCTTGTGAACGTGTTGTGCAGGCTGACGCTCGAGGGTGCACTACCACTGGGCATCTCAGTGCTGCCGCCCCTGGCCTCTGTTGAAGAGTTGGTCAAGATAAAACTGGTCGAGGTCGACGTTGTAGTGTTCAACAATGTTGTCGTGCTAACACTTGTTTCCGTGCTGACAGATACTGATGTGGTCACTGAGGTTGCACTTGAGGTTCCCGCCGAATTTGGTGCTGTAGAGTGCTCTGACGTTGTGTTGTGAGGCACCGTCGTAGTGCTCCTGGTCGTACTCGTGGGCCTGTGCCTGTGAGTAGACATGAGGCTGCTCGTTGTATTGATATGGCCTGGTAGTCCTGTTGTGCTGAGAAACGTTGTTGGTGTTCCTGGCGCAGTAGTCTCCCCAAAGCTACTTGAAGTGGAGGTCGAGTCACTACTGGATGACGTGCTGTTCGTGCTGGCCGCGTTGGTTGCGCTGCGGCCTCCTGAGCTGAAGGATGATGATGAAAGCACGGGAGGGGAGGCAAAACTCCTGCTTCTTGCACTGGACGAGTCCGTTATCGGCAACGAGCTTAATACCGTGGCAGTTGAGTCGGACGACATCGTGGTTGTAAATGAAAAGTGTACTGTTGAGATGAGATCATCAGTCTGTGGTTTCCCCCCCCCCCCCCCCAACATCCACACAGAAATGAAGATGAAGAAAACAAGATTCATAAGGCCATCCATGTTGGCTGGCTTACGAGTGGTCGTCACATGAGTGAACCTCGTAGTCGAGCGGGAATGTGGTCGTGGGCGACGAGCGGCCTCGTTAATCTCAGACAGCAAGGTGGGGACAATGATGGCAGCTCCCAGTGACGGAGAACCAGAAGGCTCATCGTGGTCTGCTACATGTGCTTGACCCAAGGGAGGCCCGATGTGTGTTGATGCGTCTAGGATGCCATGCCTCTGCGCTCGTGTTCCGGCAGACAGGCTGAGAGAGATGAGAACAGAGGCGAACTGGGCCTTGAGTGCAGAGACCCTCATGTTGGGCAGCACTTCTCAGAGTACTTTGGCAAAAGGGAATAATGGATGAACTCTGAGACTCAGCAGCAAGAAGGAGGAGCAGGCCGAGAAGGAAAATGTGTGCCGTGATGAATGAGAGCACCGAGAATGAGGGAGAACAGGAGGAGGGAAGGGCATACTGAAGTCAGAACGAGTGCATGGTAGAGAGCCGTTGTGATAAGCCCTGGATGAGGCGATGCTTTCAAAAAGAAGTCGTCAGCACAATGACCCCTTGACCTTCTTCATGTCCTCCCATTCTCGCCTGACGAGGGAACACATGTTCCACCAGATATGGGGGTGGTGTGCCCCAAACAAGAGCAGCTTTTGGCTATTCCAATATGTCCAAGCCGGGAAGCAGGCGAACTCTCCACCATAGCCTCTCGGCTATCACTCTGTCCCAGAGGCCGAATAGTTTCCACCTTATGAAACCTTCATTAAGTATTTTGCTCGGCGTGCAGACGGATGCTGGTATCACCTGTCAGGCAACTTCTTTTCGTGTGACAACTGAAGCATGTCCTCAATCTACCGGAACAGGGAACCTGGATTATCAGTCCAGACCACAAAAAGAAGACTTGGGCTCAGGCTATTTATTACGATGGGAATTGTTCGGTATGCTATTTGACAATCATCGTTGTAAAGTTCAAGCGCAGAAAGCTATGGGTGGCTATGGCGAAGGAGAAAAACTCTTGAAAGTATGCTCATGAGTACCAACTTGTCTCAAGCTGGTGTTGAAGAGCGAGAGGAGAGAAAAAGAAGAAGGAGGAAAGGAAAAGAAGGAAAAAAGGCCGGGGAAGTATTGACTCCTGAGGCTCTCGGACTCTTCAAAGCCGAATTATTATGCGAGGCTCGGTGAGACGAACCACAGCTGCCTACGTCTGTCCAAGCCTGGATCCCGTCCTCCAAAGAATGGCAACTAAGGACCACCGCCAGGGTACACGCAGCATTGGACAAGATCGGCGAATTGTATCTCCCAAAGAAGGTCACAAGTGCAAAGATATGCCAGATCGAAACACACAACGACTGGGTATCAAGGGCGGACAGACATAATCAACTTGGGATCAAAGACGAGAGAGCAAGAACCGTGCGAGGTGTCAGCCATGAGAAATCTCGGTACGTACAGTCAAGTCATGCAAGAAGGGATGTTATTGGTAGAAACAAAAAAAAAGAAAAAAAGCCTTTGCATTGCTCTTCAACTAAACGAGTATCGAAAGGTTGGTTCTCTGCCGTCACACAAGCAACATGTCAAACCTGCAGCCGTGTCTCTCGTTTACACTGTGGCACCCGATCTTTGTGCAGGCTTACAACCTCGGGAGGCTGAACTTCCGGTGACTCTTCACTCGGCATTTTCAGCCGCTGCCCGCAGCTCAGGTGCTGTCGTCTCCATCATAGACGTGTTCTTGCCTTCGATGTCCGCAGCCCACAGGGCGGCTCCGACTAGAAGTACGGTTAGTCTCGCCTGATTCGCGGCCACATATGATAAGCAGCGTGTGGAGTAGGTTTTTTTTTTTAAATTCTTTTTTACTCACCGGTATTTGTGAAGGAGAAGAAGATGCCCACGAAGGGAACCATCTCCAGGAGCGTAGCAACAGTGCCGAAGCTGATGAGGAGGCGCGTTTAGTAGAGAACTCGAGAGGCGGCAGGCATGTGGCGTGTATGCAAATCAAATCCAATGGGGAATCGGGATGGGATAGCGGAGGGCTTACGCTGTGTATGCACCGATGTTCTTCTGTAGCCACTCTGACTTTTGAGAAGAGGACCACCTCTTGAGTTGGAAATACTATCATCGAAAATCAGTGCCCGACTTTAATCAAGACGATGGAGGCTATGGGGAATTGTTTATCCACATACTCGATCATGAACTGTCTTTCCACGTGTCCGGCCTAGACACAAGTTAGCCGTATTTTTGGAACCGGCCAGTCTAGAATGCAGGTGCTCGAACCTTGTAGGCCGATGAAGACGGCGGTGCCCACGACAGGGATGAAGTTGAAGGGCAGGTACATCAGGTATCGGATGATGGCCTTGGGGCTGAAGCGTTCAAAGGGGCTCTTGAGGATCCTGCCCAGCTTGGCGATAGGGTCACCCCCGGACTTGAGCTCTCTGCCGTTCTTGACAAGGTTGGTGGCATTTCTCGCCACCAGCGTTCCGTCGAAGGTGTCGAGCAGGGCGTCCTGCAGGATCCAGGTGCGGGACAGCATGGAGACGATGGCCGAGCTTTCGTTGAGGACGAGCAGGACGGTGGACAGGACCGCGATGGGACCGTCGACGAAGACCATCACAGCCAGCTGGGGCAGGTAGGTGAAAGCGAACATGCCGGCCAGGACCCCAGCGCTCAGGGTCAGCGTGGGGCCGAGCTTGCTCCAGAATGGCCTCCACAGGGCCTGATGGCCAAAGAAGTACACGATGCCCTGGACCAGGGGATGTCAGTGCGTCTATCCACTTGAGATGTATCATGAGGAGGAAGTTGGCCTGCCTTGAAGGGATAGCTGAGACCCCGCGCATACAATAATCAGCACAAGATCCATCAGACAAGCCTGACATGAAGTGGAAGGCTCTCTCCGGTATGGTGTGAGAGGTCACTGAACGTACAGGTACGAGCCACTCTTTGCAGCATCACCGACGAGCAGTCTTGCCTTGCTGAAGTCCTCCATGCTGGATAGAAAAGGCACAGTAGGTCAGCCAAAGGGCTTGTGTTTGCAAAGGTGTAGTGGCTGGCTTCTTACGCGACCTCGCTGGCCTTGTTTCCAACAGAGTCGACGACACCGCGACGCTGCGACATTCTGACTTTCTTTTCGTACTGGATACTTCTCCGTGTGGGTGGTAATGCTTGAGTGGCTGCAAATGATGCTTGATGATGGGCGAAATCTAATACAAAATTTGTTGTGACGCCTGGATAAAAGGTAAGTGCCTCTGGTCAATGGCGTGTAGTGTAGTGTCTCATCCAAGGCATCTGGCGGCTGTTTTGCTCCGGCGTCGTATCACGGCCCATCCCTCAACATTGGCAGTGTCGTCATAGGTGATACTCCAGAGTGACGCAGGTACCAAGCACTAAGTAAGTATAAAAAACCCTAACCCTGAATTCAATAAGCTGTGTATTGTCAAGGGAAGAACTTGCCAGCTTGAGACTGTGAGACCTGGGACTACTTGGAATTCGTCGCTTGCATCTCAGAGTTGATGCTGCCAGCACCATAGTAATTGATTGACTGGCAAATAAGCAAGCATAGCCTGTCAGATGTGGGTGTGGCTTGGTTGTGCAGCAGCCAGAGATTTTGGTTGCAGGACAGGGTAGATCTGTAAACAACACCACTCTTCCCTGCAATGTTGTTGTCGATATGTTTTGGTCATATAATATGAGCCTGATGACACGACATGTATGAAAACGATAGATAATCGCCACTGGTTACTCTTAAGTCTCAAATGAGGAATCCAACCGGGGAAAGAAAGAAAAAAAAAGAAGAAAAAAGGGCAAAAACATGCAACACCGGGTATTCGCTAATGGTCACCCACTTAACTACTAATCCGGCGGTCAGTGGCTTATTTAGGGGAGAGCAGACGGGATCCCAAGTTTTCCACTACCTATGGTCGCATGTGCTGGAAACAACGAATTAGAAAATCATATACACATCTCCCTTGCGTGACAAGCTGGCTGCTGCTGTTGTCCAGGTGCAGAGCCCACAGGGCCCTCAACCTCTCACGGGATTGTATGCTACAAGGACAGCTAATCTGCAGTAACGGAATAACACGCTGAATTCTCAAAAC
Organism: Cryphonectria carpinicola; assembly: GCA_014849955.1. Taxonomy (NCBI): domain Eukaryota; kingdom Fungi; phylum Ascomycota; class Sordariomycetes; order Diaporthales; family Cryphonectriaceae; genus Cryphonectria; species Cryphonectria carpinicola. The sequence goes on along the minus strand of JACWRQ010000115.1, from coordinate 40,147 downwards.
GAAGTCACTGCACTGAATATTCCCCATAGGGCAACTGTACTATGTAAGCAAGTACGCTGTCTGCTCCTTCCTGCACTCAGGGTCTGCTTAGTAATCAAACCAGACCATTGGCTACCATCCCACTGGGAGCCCCCTTGTACTAATAAGCGGGTACCGTCGGGACTTTACCTAATGGCTTTGGCGGGGACTCGAAGCAACTTTCTTATTTCTCAAGCCCGGCCGAGGGGCGAACATCGGAGCCTTTCCCAACAACATACCGCACAACAGCAATCGAGCTGTGTTGGTGTTGTTGTTGTTGTTGTTGACGACGAGGTACAATCACATACACCATCCAGTCCCCTCTTTTGGCAAGGATGGCATCCTCAGCGGCATCACTACGCCGTGCAGAGGCACCACTGCGGCGCCTTCTCATCCGGGCTATCGCTTCGAGCAGTCGAGGCTATGCCACTATTCCCACAGACTCCAAGTCCTCCACCTCACAGCCCATAAGCACTACATCGTCATCATTGTCGTCGTCGTCGTCCTCCTCCCCCTCTTCTCCTCCTTCTTCCACCTCTTCTGCACCCTCAGGGACGCGCGTTCGACCGACATACTTCAAGAACACCACCCTCCTCTCCCTCGAGTCCTTCATCGCCAAGCGCGAGGAAGAAGAAGCTCTCCCCAGCTCCGACGCCTACGAGCTGCGCACCGCCCAGGTCGGCCCCGCAGGCCGCAAGAAGACCATCACCCGCATCCCCAAGTGGCTCAAGACGTCCATCCCTTCCCCCGGCGCCAACTCCAACTACGGCAAGATCAAGGCCGACCTCCGAGGCCTCAACCTCCACACCGTCTGCGAGGAGGCTCGCTGCCCCAACATTGGCGAGTGCTGGGGCGGAGATAACAAGTCCGCCGCCACTGCCACCATCATGCTCATGGGCGACACCTGCACCCGCGGCTGCCGCTTCTGCAGCGTCAAGACGAACCGCAGGCCCCAGCCCCTCGACCCCCACGAGCCCGAGAACACCGCCGAGGCCCTCGCCAGGTGGGGGCTGGGATATGTCGTGCTCACCAGTGTGGACCGCGACGACCTTGCTGACGGCGGTGCGAGGCACTTTGCCGAGACCATCCGCAGGATCAAGAGCAAGAAGCCCACTCTGCTGGTCGAGGCGCTGACCGGAGACTTCATGGGCGACCTCGACATGGTCAGGCTCGTCGCCGAGAGCGGCCTGGACGTCTACGCCCACAACGTGGAGACGGTCGAGGGCCTGACGCCCTACGTTAGGGACCGAAGGGCTACTTTCCGGCAGAGCTTGAAGGTGCTGGAGGAGGTCAAGAGCCTGAAGGGCGACGATATCATCACCAAGACGAGTATCATGTTGGGCCTGGGCGAGATGAAGGACGAGATCTGGGAGACGCTGAGAGGTTAATTCCCCCCCCCCCCCCCCACCATCCCTCCCAGTTTGACTCGAGAGAATTGACTGACTGACTGACTGACGGGTGGTCAATCACCTTGCTTCTGCAGAGCTGAGAAAGGTCGGCGTCGACGTCGTCACCTTTGGCCAGTACATGCGCCCGACGAAGCGGCACCTCAAGGTCGAGAAGTATGTCACACCTGACGAGTTTGAATACTGGCGGCAAAGAGCCCTGGATATGGGCTTCCTCTACTGCGCCAGCGGACCCCTGGTGCGCTCATCGTACAAGGCTGGTGAGGCTTTCATCGAGAACGTCCTGCGGAAGAGGGCTGGAGAGAAGGCTGTAGCCGCGGCTCGGGGACTGGATCAGGCTGTTGTTGCAGGACAGGACAAGACGAGTTCACTGTGATGATACTCATGACAGATTGACCAGAGGTTTATCCCGGTCTCGCTGGTCACAGGTCTTTTTTCTTTTTTTCCTTTCTCTCTCTCTCTCGACAAATGCTTTCCTTTTTCTTGACACACAAGGGACATTGTGGGGTAGGGATTTTCATACTGGGCTCGGCGCAACTCTGGCGACATGGGAGGGCATTCCGGACTGGACCAGTGATTCATCAGCCTGTGTAGGAGGGCGATATGCAAATAGCATGGGGTAAATGTACTCCCAAGAGGGCAGAGCCAATTTCAACACTGGCATATACCTGCCAAGTTCCTGACCAGCCAATCTTGTCGACTTGAGCTTTTTTGCGAGCCAAGACGCTGACTCAGAAGGGAGGGAAAAGGCCTTTCTTCCATGTTTATGGTACGTTTGAATTCCTGATCTATCTCATGGCTGCGTTACATTCAAGCGAAGTGCGCTCGCTATCTTGTACAGTACGTTATCGGCTCATGTGCTCCAAATCCTTCTGGGCCGACCACTATGATGCCGCTGAGCTTGTCTGTAAGGAATATCACTACATCATCAAGGATACTTTTCGGCAAAAGCATCACGTCCCTCGATCGATTTATTTTCCTCGTCGGCCTGCACCCCCTCGATATGCGTCGTCCGGTCCAGCTTGCCCGCCGTAAAGGCGCGGATCTTCTTGCCATAGAAATAGACAAGAGGGAGGCCGAGCGTGACAACACCCAGGGCGGCGGCGTAGATGCAGAAGCTCTTCATGAAGCCGAGCTGCTCGACCCAGGTTGTGGCGTCGAAGGACAGGGCGAAGCCGATGATGAGGCGGAAGGACGAAATGTTGACGAGGACGGGGCTTTGAGAGGACCTTGCAATCAGTACAAAGCTGGTGAACACAGGTTGATGATTGATGTGGTGCTGTGAGAACTCACCCAGCATATCCGGGATAGCTCTCGACGATATACACCGAGAACAGCGCGTTGGCCGTCAGGAATGCAAACCCAATCAGAAAGATACTGATGAGGAATACGATAATCGGCACCGTGCTGACGTTGCCGGCCGCATACCCGAACAGCACCGTCCCGGCGATGCCGCACAGCAGCGGCAGAACGAGGCTGACCAGGTGCGCCTCGGGCTCTCTTCGCCCGCCAGCCTTCTGCGCGTGCCAGTTGGACACTTTGTCGGCGAGGTACCCGCCAAAGAACCAGACAAAGGGGCTAGCGACCACGACGGGGATGACAGCCAGGCCGAGATGCTCAAACTCCCACCCGGCTGCGAGCAGCACCGCGGAGCCGACCTGTCCGGCCGCGCCCTGGATCGAGACGAGGACCGAGTTGGCGAGCATCACCCACAGGATATTTGGGAACACGGCCGTCTTGATGGTCTCCCAGACGGCGCGGCGGGCGCGTGGCCATTCGAAGTTCACGTTCAAGATGCCAAAGTTGCTCTTCTTGTCGCGTGGGCTGTAGCTGTTCGGGTCGAGGCGCGGCCGGGTCTCTCCTGGGTGCAGGGTGTACACTGGTCTACCGGCTGTAGACAGTTAGTTCTTGGTCAGCTTTTTTGTCTCATCATATCGTTTTGGGATTCAGGACCTTCGGACTCTCAAACTCTCTCTCTCTTCCTGGGAAACAGGAAGCAAGAAACATACCAAGCTCGGCATCCGATCGAATAAAGCGAGACTCGGGAACGAAGGCGAGAAGAAAAAACCAGGCCAGGACACCCAAACCCGCCGTGATCCAATAAATATATCTCCAGTCCAGACGAACCACAATGATGGGGCTAATGTTCACGTCACCTATCTCATCAGCCTGTCTCTTTCTTTATCTCTCTCTCTCTCTCTCTCTCTCTCTTTTTCTTCAGGGGATCTTGAAGCTCAACCATGATTGATTCAGGAAATACAGCAGTGTACACACGTACCTCGCGATGCCCAGGCTCACGATAAATACCCCCTGGGCTGCACCGATCAGCGAGATGGCCCTGTTCCGCTGATGGATAAACATCATATCCTGCACGACCAGGGGGATTAGAGCCTCCACCGCCCCAGCTCCCAAGCCCTGGAACGCTCTCGCGGCGAGATGGCTCGGCAGGCTCCGCGAGGCGCCCGCCCACAAACCACCCGCCCAGGCCATGACGCCCACGGCCAGCAGGACCGGCCGGCGCCCGACGGCGATGGACAGCGGCACGAGAACGTACGAGGCGACACCGTTCATGAGGAGAGGGAGCGAGCTCAGCAGGGCGACCTGCCACACGGGCGGACCACCGAGCCCCGCTAGCACGCTGAAGGGGTTGAGGTTGACGGCACCGCCGACGCCGGCGAGGGCGCTCAGGTCAGGGGACCCGAGGATCCTGGGGTCGATGCCGTCGTACTCGAGCACAAAGACGGGGACGAGGGCGCCGATGATGAACTCGGAAGCCAGCGCGAGGGCGCCGAAGAAGGAGAGGCTGGTGACCGCGGCCCACTTGCGCCAGACCGGGAGGTTGAGCGGGTCACGCGGGTCTGGTGTGGGCATGGGCACGCAGCGCAGGCGGTCGCCGTCGAAGAGCTGTGTGGTCCCGATGACCTCAGCCGTAGTGGCGGCGGTGCTGTTGCTGTTGCTATTTATATGGACGGTCGCCATGATCGGGGCAGCGGGCAGATTCCCGGTTGGTTCTGGTGTTGACGTAGACCCTGAGGATTTCATCTTGTTCAGGTTCAGGGCGATTCTTCCTGCTCTGCTCTTGTTACTGTTGTTTGCCTGCACATAAGGGGGGTTATTTCCTCCTTGACTTGTTCTAAGAACAGCAAGCCCAAGGCGTGATGGGAGATTGTAAACTGTTGTTTCGCTGGATCACCTCAGTCCCCCCCTCGCAGTACTACTCATGGGCTGAAGAAAAGAAGATGGGAAATACACCAAAAGAAAGAATAAGCCGGGGTGCAACAGGGCTTTGATTCGCCAGATGTGGTATCAACACATTAAAAATGTCAGACTTAGAGGGCCGACATGCATCAAGACTCGCAAGGATAAAACATAAATACGAGATGCTCATGCAGCGCCCGGCTATATTGACGTTCCACACGGCACAGAATGGTACCCAAGACGTGCCCAAATGGGAAATTCATCAACAGCTGAGGTGCATAGGAGAAAAAGAAAAGAAGAAAAAGAAAAAGAAAAAGAAAAAATGACCTCTTTCCCAATCAGAAGACCAGCCGCCGCCACCACCACCATGACCGCCTGTCCTCCCTGATGGAGCAGCAAGTAGAGCGAGCCAGCCTGGGCCAAGGGAAACAATTGACGAGGACAATAGCGGGATGTATGTAACCTGCTCAGCTCGTAGACCTTGCCTGCCCTGAGTAACTTTTTTTGTGATGCTCCCTTGAGACCTTAGCAGCTTGATGTATGCATGTACATGCATGCATGCATGCTCCGTTTACAATACCACCTAGAGAAAGAGAAGGGAAAAAAGCAACATGTTCCTACAAATAGAATGAAAAACAACACTGCCAGGATGTTATCGTTAACCAGGAGGCATCGATTGGACAACCGCACCCAAAGCGAGCCACACCACAAGCCTTCTCAGAAGCATGACAGTGCAGCCAGCATCCATTTTCTAGCGGTGAAGGCCCTCATCTGGCAAGACCTCGAGATCGGCCTCATGCGTGTCTCTATTCGAAGCAACTCTCCTTTCCCAATTCTAAGCTGTGGCCGGTCGAGACGGCCAATTGGTAGGGAGGACACACCTCCCAGCCCGCTCCCTATCTGAAACACTGCTCTTTTTGGGCGGCCTTGTTCCCGTTCTGCGTCCCGCCTCCGATACGGAGTGGCATGCCCGTAGTACTTTGTAGGACACCCACTTGACCAACCTTCCAGGCCATGCCAGATAAGAGATGGACCTGGCGCAACGGCAGTAAACTCGATGTAGCCCACTTGCGGCGCAGAAAAGTGTGGTGTCGCGGAAAAATGCCAATATGGGCCGGGCAGTCCAGCTGTGCCAGCCGCGTGCCAGCATGCCATCCTCTCCCTGCCGTGCCTCCCTGCCCTCCACTCAGCCCGCCGTCGCAGGCGCCAATCTCCGTGTGTCACTCTCTCACTCGGCGTTGGGGGCCAAGAAAGGGGTTGGTTTGGACGCAGTAATGTTTGGGCGAGCGCAAAAAGGCATGTCTTTGGTGGTTTAGTACGGTTCGAGTTCGCATGATCCTGCGGGCAGGCTGAGGCCCTCGGCGAGAGAGAGAAATGGATGGAGGCTTTGATGTAGCTTCGAAAACCTAGGTCGAGGGAGTCAGTCATGTATAGAAGAAAGTGAACCTGGTATGAATCATTGGATCCTGCCAGGAGCAGGCCATTGTGGAGGAAGAACGAAAGAGAGGGAACAAGGCTTGCTTAAGAAGGTCCTTACCACATCCCTAGTGCTAGTCAAGAGAAGGCTGCCACTGAGAGAAGACCTGCTGCTACCACTGCCACTGTGAGACCCAGTATTACTTAACAGACCAGGCTCTCTTTCAGAAGGCCAAGCACCTTTACCAGGTGCCCAACCGCCTTTCCTAACTGGCTTAGCGCCCTTATTATAGGCTCTGGTAACTGTGACCAGAAGACCTGCCATGGGAGAACCTGCTGTCGTTCTTTCTACATAGGCACTCTTGGATTGGACATGGCCCTTGCCCAGTGTGCTCGACATGCTAATTAGTCCTTTCATGTGTGTATGGCTGTGACTGAGTCTGAGTCCTGGTTCACTAGCCATGTCTTTCCTTCTCTTCCTTCTTTTCTTCTTTCTTCCCCCCCCCCCCCCCCCTCAAGCACCTTTGCCAAACAATCAGGCGCCTCTTTGAACCCTAGCCCCAGGTTTAGGGAGGGATTGCAGTCTTGGTATCTTCAGAGTCAAACTTAAGGACCATGGAAACCAGGTTGAGGAATTAAACCTGGGTGTGGCTGAACACTACTATTGCCCAACCTGCCAACCTCACTCAAGCTTCAAGTGCCATAGCCCAGTCTCATGTTTATGGAGGACAAGTCAGTTCGATCCATCCTACCAGAACTCTGCTAGATGTTGATACTGGTGATGATAATGGGTGAATTTTCTGTTCTGATCCCGTAGTCTTCTCCTCAGATGACATCTAGCTGTCAACTTCTCTCATCTCATCCAGTCCAAGCCAAAATGCACTCCCCCCCCCCCACAACACCCTCCACCAGGGTAGTCCCGACTAGATGTTTCTCCTCACCAGTAAGTCAGCGTAAGCTTTCCTGTAGATGCCACAATATCATGGGGAAGAATTTGTCTGTCTGCCCTGATAGGAAGACTTGAGAATATATCTCCTGACGACTTTGGCCAGTCTTGTGCCCTATCCATGGATGTCCACAGTCTGATCCAAAAACCCTGCTTGACCCAAACTCCTGAGACTCTCTGAGATCCAAAATAGGAAAAAGATAAAGATAATATTGCTGCCCTCCTTCCTGTAGTCCCATGAGAAAAAACTGAAGAAAAAAAAGAAAAGAAAAGAAACCCCCAAGAAGAAAAGGTATATGGCGCGTGGCTGGAGCAGGAAATAAGTTTGCAAAGATGCTCCATGCTGCAAAATTCCAGGAGTCTTGAATAGATAAACCGCTCCCAAAAAAAGGAAAGAAGAAAGAAATGTCACATGCTGCATGCAGGATAATGTTGGGCCCATTCAGCACTTGAACAGGACACCAATGTGTGTCGATTGATATATGCATTATGCAGGTTGTTTTCGTCGTTGCATCAACATTTGTGAGAAATCATGCTGAACCTGTGTCCTGTTTGTCCCTGTGTGTGCGTGTGTGCGTGTGTGTGTGTGTGTGCATCGTTCATCATCCGTCATTTGTTGTTGGGTTCACGCAGTCAGAGTCATACTGATATCGTTGTCCCTCCCGGCATCGAGCAGCATCCCGTCTTCGGATCCTCCAAACATCGTGGAAGCGTTGGTGTTGTCGTTATTGATACTGTTGACAGGCCACTTGGGCGTCGGCATAGGGGCGAACTTTGTGTTTTTGGCCCTCTCCATCTCGACCCGCAGGATCTCGATGGCAAGCTCCCACCTCCTCACGAGCCGCATCCTCCGCTCGTCAAAGACCCTGGTGAGCTCGTCCTCCTCGTGTGCAAACTCGGCAGCCAGGTCCTCGATGTCCTCCTCGCGCTTCTCGTCGAGCTTCTCCAGCTCCTTCTCCTGCCTCTCCAGCAGCTCCTCCATGCGCTTGGCCTGGCGGTCCCGCAGCACGTTGATGCGGGCCTGGTGCAGCCGGGCCATGCCCTCGAGGGCGCTGTGCTGCTGGCCCAGCTCGCGGAGGTGTTTTTCCGTGACGACGCGCGGCGGCATGTTGGCGTCGACGTCGGCGAGGGGTGCTCGGCCCAGGGCCTTCTTGCAGTAGGCCTCCATGTGCTTGACCCGGATCCGCACGCTCTTCTCGGCCTGCTCGAGGGAGGCCCGGAGGTCGATCTCGGCTGCGATCTGTCGCTCCTCGAGGTGCTGTTCCGTCTTGGCGTGGCGCTCGCGCATCTTCTCCGTCTGGTCCGAGTACTTCTCGTTCAGCACCGCCTTGCGCGCGCGGTGTCGGGTACACATCCTCAACTTGGCCTTGCGCTCAAAGGCCAGGAACCGCCGCATCTCCTCCTCCTGATCGGCCTTGAGTCTTATAAACTCCTCGCTCGCCTGTGTCCGCTTCTCGGCCTCCAGGCGGTCCCGCAGCGCCGCGGCAGCCGCAGCCTCCTGGGCGGCCTTCTCGGCCTCCTCCTCGGCCTCGCGCTGCTCCTCCTCCAGCCGCCTCCGCTCGAGCTCCTCCTGCCCGTCACAGAGGTTCGGACAGCCGATGGACGGGTCCCAGATGGCCCCGCAGATGTAGCAGAACTGTGCCTTGCACCTGCACGTCATGTGGGTGCAGCCGTGGCTCAGCTCGACGAGGGTCCTGCACCGGTAGCACCTCCGCCAGCCGGACTTCTCGCCCATGCGGAGGACCTGGTCCAGCTCCATGTCGCTAGGGCAGTCCTGCCCGAGCGGGTGGGCGCGCCTCTTGCACATGGTGCACACGCGTGTCCGACACTCGCGGCAGATGACGTCGAAGGGATGTTTTGGGTCGATCCTGCTCCGAGGGGGGATGAAGACGTTGCAGCTGGCGTTGGGGCAGAAGATGCGTGCCTCCCAGGGCGTGCTGAACTGCTGCACGGCCTTGAGGAAGGCCTGCTGCTCCTCGCGGTTCAGGAGGGGCTTGATGATGCTGCCTGGGATCGCCTGGGTACAGCACCTGGGCGGCATCTTGGACTCGTCCGTCGTGGCCTGGCTGGTCATGATGCGCAGGCAGCTGCTGCAGTACGTGTGGCCGCAGGGCAGGTTCTGGAGGTCGTTCTGCTTGGTGAAGTCGTCTCGACAGCAGATACACGAGCTGACGACGCAGTGTTGTGGTTGTGGTTGTTGTTCTTGTTCTTGTTCTTGTTCTTGTTGTGAACCCCTCCCGTCCTGACCAGCAGATGATGATGATGATGGTGATCTGTTTGTCTGCCTTGTTTTGGGGGCCAGGAATGCATACATGATCGCAGGCGATATGGAGGAGGAGGACCTTTTTTTCCACCGCACTTTAGCCCTGATCTCGTTTGTTATGTTGATGACACTCCTCCTCTTCCCCACGCTGGATATGCTGGATGCCTTGCCTGCTGCCGAAGAGGGCGAGCCAGACTGCTGCTGCTTGTGGACCTTCGGCTGGTTGAGGGTCGGCTCCACCTGTGCCAGGTATCTGTCGTACTGGGAGAAGGTGAGACCTCGTGATCTGACCACCCTCGGGCTCGCATGGTGTCGGGCGGTGGTCGTGGTCGTGGTCGTGGCTGCTAGGGGATCCGCAGGTGTGCTGGCCGCCGGGGAGCAGGGCCTCGATGCCGTCGTCGTCACAGCGGCCGTAGCTGTGGTCTCGTTGGAGCCGGAGGAGGCGTTTCGAGCATGACTGGGAGAAGCGGCAGTGGCGTCGTCTGGCTCGGTCGTGATGTGGTGGTTCAAGCCGGTGCGGATCGGTGTCGGCGGTCGTATTGATATGCCCAGCTCTTCTGCCCTCGCGCTCAGCACCCGTCCCATCTGCTCTTCTGCTGATGATGCCCCATCGTGTGTCGGCAGCAGCAGCACCTCCAGCACGTAGTCACTCTCGTCTAGCTCGGCCAGGACCGTGGCGGCGGGGAGGTTCATGTCGCTCGCGTTATTGTTCTTGTTCTTGTTGTTGCCGCTGCTGGTGGGCTGCGAGGCGAGGACAGCCAACGAGCCCATCCTGATGATGTCTGTTCCTGCTCCTCTGCGGCCTCTGAAGGGGGGGTTCCACCCATCCGAGGCTGTTGATACTTGCAGCACCAGGAGCAGAGGGGGGAGAGAAGAGGAGGGGCAGGGAGGGGGGAGGGAGGGAGAGAGAGAGAGAGAAGAGAGGCAGGCTAAAGATATGGTGGTTTCGATCGACAGGATATATAAAAAGTCACTATGGGGTGACGAATATTGGGGGGGGGGAGGGGTGGTGGTCAGGCGCCGCGACCTTTCTTCAGAGCACAAGATCCATAATAAAACCCCCACCGCCGCCGCCTTTTCTTTTCTTGTGACGCTCAAAATCTAATACCGAACCGAACGCCAATGGGGGGGGGGGGGTTGTCCCACACACAAGGGCGAAGCAGCATCCGTAAGGGTTAAGGGAGGACAAAATCTCTCTTGGAAGCACGCGGCTCTTGTGATTTGATCTGATCTTGAATCTTGAAGGGGGGGGGAGAGGGTGGAGGGCGAGACCGGGGGAGGGACTGGGGTCCGGTGGTTGGACGAGGCGGCACAAGCGCTCTAAAGGAGGGTGGAGGGTGGCACTGGTGGGGGGAGGGGGAGGAGGAAAAGCTAGGAGGATCGAATCGCTTGGCGCACACACCACAGCTTGTTTGTCAGTGCTTGATTGTTGCACGACAGCTTTTAGCCGGTGGAGCGATCTTGTGGTATGACCAGAGAGACCCGCAGGCTCGTGGTTTGCCTTGCTGGCACTGGGTGGACTGGGTATGACGCGCTGGCTGGCTGGCGGGATCGCAAGCGGGAATCCTGTCCAAGACGGAGACGAGGCTCTCCGGTGCGTGTTTGTACTGTAAGAGAAGAGGGGAAGGAAGAGAAGAGCAGGAGGAGGGTCAGGGCTGGTTGGGGTCTAAGTATCTAAGCATCACCCCCCCCCCTCTCTCCGCAGGGACGATGATTCAAAGATAAAGTACTTGGTATATGTTGCACAAGAAGTAATGCGTTTCAGGTCGTGAGAGGAAAAGTTAAGTAGACACTGTTGGTTGGCTGGCAAGAAATCAAAAGAAGAAGAAAGAAGAAAACAACAGTATAAGAAAAAGAAAGGAAAAGGGAAAAAGAGAGAGGGAAAAAGAAAGAAGAAGAAGAAAAAAACTAAGCGAGGTGCATATACAGTTAAATACTATGGTAGAGTACTGTAAGGCCCCCAGGGACCCCCCCCCTCTTGGTCCTTGGTCAAGCAGGAAGACTGAACGAAACAGCGATTAAAAATTTAAGGAAAAATAATCATTTGATGAGCATGAATCTGGTCCCACGGTTTTGATCACTGCCATGAGGACAACATAATCATTTCTCGTAAGGATAGACTCTGGAAGCAAAAGAAGCAACCTACGATTATAGAAATCATAGTGTCTCGAAGGCGGTGACTACAATGACCTCGGCCGACTTCCTGATTGCAAGCGCCGCATTCCGGGCTGCATCCTCAGCTGAGATCTAGAGACAACCTTGACCAAACTTAGTTGGACCCTCTGGATCCATGCCCACCCATGCCCCAAGGAACTTTTATCAAAAATTTTTTGGACAGCTAACAGCTCATGGGATGAGTGGGCCATGCTTTCAAACAAGTTCAACGGACGACCTTTGGTAGTATTACAAGTCCCCGCGCGCGCGCGTGTGTGTGTGTGTGTGTGCGTGCGTGTGCCAGAATTTGTGACATATCACGAAACGCTTATCACCCAACAATGGGCCCTTGGAAATGCGATGAGCGGTTCGGAGAATTACACCTGGACACACACGACGGAGACATGTTGTGGCCCTGGAACCACCCGCTGCTGTACAACTGTTCCCCAATTCCCGTTGTCCCTCTGATAACCACCTGTTAAATTCGTTGGTTGGCATCCCCCCTTCTGAACTGTATGATTTGTGTGTGTGTGTGTGTGTGAATGCGAGAGAGAAAGAGTTTGTGTGAGGTTGGTATCACAATCCACCGACTGATCTGGCTGTGAAGCAGCGCTGCAACAAGATTTCTGTTGTGCTGTGCTGTGCCGAATTCTGGTCTTGCGTATCTGTACCAGATAACAAACAGACACAGCATGATTCGATACTTATGCAGCCGCAGTAGACGCTGCTGGCCCATGAGACACTCACCGCCCACGGATCAGGACGTACTGTGGTACATAGCAAAGATATCGACGCCCCTCTCTCTATTCCTGGTTCATTATATTTTTTTCCCATGTTTTTATTGTATCTTGTTTTCTTTTTCTTAATTTCCTACTCACATTGATGTTAAAATCAGTCACGAGTACCTTTGTTTTCTTTCTTTCTTTCTCCCTGTCTCTTACGATGGGCCTTTCGAGACAGACCGCATTAGGGTCTGAGGATCATGGCATCTTCAGTGCCCAGTGGCATGACAGCTGCAGTGCTTTTCTCCAAGGATGTTTAGGCGGACCGCCGGACGTTCTCACGCGCCCGAGACCAATCCATAGATATCTATCTTTTTTCCCCAAAAACTTTCCACGAACACTTTTTTCTTCCGACAGCTCCGGCGGCGCAGCGATCTGAATGGCCTCACCGGGTGTTACATGTACTACTAGATATGTTGGTCTACAGTCCATGACGCTGTCTTTTTTTCTTCTTCCCCACTTCTCTCTGGGCGCTGCAGAGAAGACCCTTATCGAAGCTTTCGTGCAAAGTTGGGCAGCTACACCAATGCATGCATCTCGGCCGTCACAGGATCAAGGATCATCAACAGCTGACCACCACCACTACACTGGATGCAATGCTTACTTCTTCCCGAAGGAAGACGCCAGACCACGTTCTACCACCCTCCTCCCCTCGCAACTCATTTCCCATCTGCATCATCTCGCATGCCTCAAGCACGTGCTGAGGCTTGCAAGCGTCACAACAGATCCCTCGCCGTCGTTTTAGTAATTGGCGAGAAAGTCTTCACCAGTGCGTGCGTGAGATCAATGAATTCATAGCACTTGGGGAATGACGCTGCCACCTCTGTTCAATGTTTGTGATGAATCACAACTGCATTTTCCTACTGCTCGGGTGGAACTCACGGCTCAACACGACAGATCCAGTAGTCGTTTGGGACTATCACTCAGGATCAAAAAAGAAAAAGAGAGGTGTGTGGGTTCCCATCGCTTGGTTGGGCTACGGCAGACTGTCCAACTGCCTGCTCACATAAGTAAGGAATCACCAACCTGCATTACAGTTCGGGCCGATGACTGCAGTACCTGGCCTGGGGGGTTACACTGGGGCTTCCACTGACCGATTACTATGTACACTTTCAATTTACTACATAAAATTGCGTATAAGTGCATTGTGCCAAGTCAATCTTGATGCTTCAGCAAACAACAACCCAGGGCTATACGAGCACCACTCAGATTTTTCTTGCCCAACGACTTGTGATACTTATCACAAAAGAGACGCAACTCTCAAGGCAACCCCCCTTCCCCCCTCCCCCAAGAAATTCCATACCAGCCTTCAATGGCTATACAAAACAGTGACGAATATCAGGGTTCGTCACATCATCTTTGCACGAAGCTCCCCGTCGCTCACAAAGTGCGATCCGCCCTCGCAGACATACCCTCCTTCCTTCTGGACCCATTTATAGCCTTGAGGGCACCGGCCCATCTGTTGGAGCGCCTTTCGCACATCCTCTTGATTTAGCACTCGTTCCTTGATGGCCACCAGCTGCCTTCGAAGGCTGTCACGTCTTCCGGCCAGGTCATCAGCTTGGTCGCCAGCAGCATACATCTTCTCTTCAACCTCTCGCACTTCTCGCTCCAGACGCTCCGCTTCGCCAGTGAGCTTTTGCCCGTCAGCAGACTCAGCCTTTTGTGCCAAGAGCGTCCTGTGCCGCACCTCACCCGTTACCCCATCCTCGCGAACGCCCGTACCGTCGTTGTCGACAAGGTAGGTGGCGTCTTGTACGTCAACTTCCGTGCCAGAGCCAGTACCTGACTGCGTGTTCTCTCTGGTATTATTGTTGGTGAGTTCTGCCGACATCAGGGTGATGTCTTGATGATCATAAGCATGATGATTCTGGGCAGCACCAACACCACTACCCTGGCCGGCGGCGGGAGTGGCTTGGCTTTTGTCGGCTCCAGGGGTGCAGATGGCCGACATTGACGGCGGAGGCGCTGGTGCGAGTTGCGAACTCGCCATGGCCTTGCTCAGATCGCCAAGCCCGAGAGGAGGCTGCCGGGGAAGGGCAACATTGCCACTGGGCTCCATGGTCAGCCGGCCTTTTTGCTGCACGATCAAATCACACATACAGCGCGTGACATGGTGGACGGAGAGCGTCCGCGCCTGGGCGCCCTCAACAGGGCGGTCGTTGTTGTTACTGTTGTTCAGCTCGAGGAACTGCCCTAGAATGTGCTTGGCTACGTTCTTGACGTCGCGAGCGTTGCTCCAGCTGGGGATGACCTCCATGGCGCGGAAGAGACGCTTCACCTGGATATACCCATCCGACTTGGTGTCAGCGAGGAAGTTATTCTCGCTGCCGAAGTGGCTGCGCTCCAGTTCCCGCACCAGCAGGGCAACGCAGTCCTCAGGTGGGATATGCCCAAAAACAATTTCCTCGGGAAACAGGCCAGAGAGAACCGGTCGTTGAGCCATGATCTGGTTCATATCTGCTATGTGGCCGGCCAGGATGACCACCATCTTGCCCACATGCGCTGGCTTGGTGAGGAACTGGATCAGCTCGTCTACTGCCTCAGCTGCGTACTGTCCGTACAGGAGCCGGTAGGCCTCGTCGATGACCAGGACCCGGCCGAGACTTTCCTCTAGCTTCCGGCGCGTCTTTGGTGCAGTCTGCCCCATATATTGGCCGAGAAGGTCCGTCGCTGAGCACTCGATCACCTCGGGGGTCGAGATGAATCCCATGTTGTAGTAGATCTTGCCCATGAACTGTGCTGTCGTGGTCTTTCCGGTGCCTATATGTTTTTGATTTTTTTTCCCCCGTGTATGGTCTTGTCAGTTGTGTTTTTCTTTTCCCCTCTCTCCTCTTCTTTTTTCTTAACGCACCTGGGTAGCCTTTGAACACAAAATTGGTGGGAACATGGTCCCTCGGATTCAAGCCCTGCTGCCTCGCACCCAGGGAACGCCTCTGATAGCCAACGAGCTTGTCGATGATGCTTCTGTGGACGAGACCACGGAGCATCTCGCGACAGTTGAGATCCGGCTGTACGCTCCGCTCATACTCGGGATCGAAATCGACGGCCTCCAGCCTGCCATCATACCTCTGCTGGTCGTGTGGCAGCCGTGACTGGCGCTCCTCATAGTTCATCTTGGCCCTGTCCAGCAATATGCCAATCTCGCCAGCATTACCAAAATTGGGTCGCATGAGGGCCCTCTCAAACATATCACGGGCCGTCCTGATGGCCTCGTCGGAGGCAGTCAGCTCCTGCTCGCGCATCTGGAACCGCAGGATCTTTTCTAGCTGCTCAAGGTTGAAATTCTCAAAGCGGAAAGGCCAATTGACGGGGAAACGGCGTGATAGGCCTGGGTTGACGTTCCGGAACATGTCGCGCAGCTTATCCTCGTAGCCGATGAGGACGATACACCGGTCCTCCCCTGGCGTTCCCTGGACCATAGACACGATCGTGTCGATGACGCCAGTCTTGAACTTGTCCTGCTCTTTGTCTGGGGCACCTGCATCGAGCATGTATGCCTCGTCGATCACCAGGACTTTGCCCACGGTAGCGTCGAGGACGCTCTTGGTCTTGGCCTCTGACTTGCCCAAACATTCACCAATAAAGTCTGCTGGTGTTTTGAGCACAACTAGTTTTCAAACAGTTCAAGAATGTTAGTTATTATCATGACAACAACTCATCATGCATGAGAGGTGCATATCAGAATTCACAATTACGACCGCTTGTGAATTACTGATGATTAGAAATAGAATCCAATGTAACAAATTTTGAGACTTACCGTCAGAACGACTGAGGAAGCCCAGGTGGGCCAGGATTTGACCGTATAGCTTAGCCACGGTGGTCTTGCCCGTGCCCGGTGGTCCGACAAAAAGACGGTTCAGGGAGAGCCTCATGGGCTTTTGGTCCTGCAGCTCGCGCCTATAGTTGATTTTCATCATGCCCAGCATCTTCTGCACGCTCTTCTTGACCTCCTCGAGCCCGGTGAGCTCCTGCAGCTCAGCCCACGCCGGGCAACTCCTCGCGGCCTGCTCAGGCTCAGGCCCAATCAGGTCCTCCTTGGTAAAAAGGAGGAAGTAATCGCTGTTCTTCTTCCTCTTGTTGTTGTTGTTGTTGTTATTTTTGGCCGAGTCCCGCTTCTCTAACGTGATACGGTGGGCCTGTCGCTGTGCGATGCGGTCCAATATGTTCTCGACAGAGCGCGCGTTGCCAAAGCCCCGGTTGCCACGGGCCTGGGCGAGGCGACGGACCACGATGCGCATGTACAGCCCATCCATGCCGCCCTCGACTTCCATCCTGCCTCTGTACATCTTGTTCATTTTTTCGCAAAGAATTCTCCAGAGCTGGTCGTCGTCGAAGTCGGCAAAATTCATGGTGTAAGGGATGCGGCTGGACAGGCCCGGGTTGTGCTCAAAGAAGGGCTCCATCTCGTCTTTGTAGCCGACAAAGATGACGACGAGCTTACCGATCAAGTTCTCCATGCTGGTGAGAAGAACATCCAGGGCCTGTCGGCCACCTCCGCCTACGTAGGGTGCAGTGAGCTGATATGCCTCATCGACGAACAGAACTCCTCCACCGTGGTCGTTCATCATCTCCTGAATAATTTTCTGGGCACCACTCGCACCCTGGTCTGCAAGACATATGCCTGATGTTACAATGAGATGGTCGGATTTCAAGATATCCATCTCGTTCAGAAACTTGGCGTAAAGACGAGCGATGGTTGTCTTGCCTGTTTGCATGCGAAGAGAAAAGAACATGTCAGCAATTAACACTCGTCTATACGAAGGTGAATGCCTATGTGATTAGAATCGTTATGCGCACCTGTTCCCGGGTTTCCCTGAAAGACAATATTGAACCGCTCCGTATCCAAACTTCTGTCCTGCTCCTTGCAGATGTCGGCCTTGGACTTGATGTCTAGGAACTGTTGCTTGACCTCCTCCAGGCCCTGGTACCCCATCAGCTCATCCAAGGTCTTGCTCTTCTCGTTGTCCTTCGTCTTCCTACGAGCCCACTCCTGCGCAGCAGGGGAAGGTTTTTCCCTGAACGGGCTCTCAGGAAGGGGCTGGAGTACGGTTGGCGAGGCCGACGGCAAAGGTCGTGCAGGTGGCGGGCTCTGTGCCTCTGCAGGGGGCTGAGGAGGGCTGGGAGGGTTTTTCAAATCATCAGAGGAGGATGAATTACTCTCACTGTCGCTCTTCATCAATGTCGAGCCCCTGATGGGATTTCGACGCCATCGTTTCAATGTCCAACGTCTCGGATGGGCAATCCCACGGCGCAACATGCTGGTTGGTCGTCTGGAAGGTCGCGTTCGAGGTGAATAGAGGGTGATCGAAACAGTCTAATGAATGAAGATGAGGAGTCTGATGGTGGGGGAGGGGGTATCAAAAAAATATAAAAATAAAAATAAAAATAAAAGTAAGGGCCGGCTTTACACCTCTGTGGTGATTCCAAGTGCTGACTGACCACTTGGTTTGGCTCTTTAGCTGGTTGATATCCATGATTGCATTAAGTACTTACTCAAACGATGAATTGAAATTGAGGAATTGCCCTACGACATCAAGATCCGGAGGCTGTAAGGAGGCCACGCCGTGGATAGAAGGCTGTGGCCTAATAATTACAGTCCTAGCTGAATGGTGGGGAGGGGATGGAGATCACCACAGCCACCTCAGCAAGGCACATGCCGCACAGCAACTGGAGCCGCGGTTTTCATCCAATCATACTTACCCACGCAATTGTGTCTCATCAGGCTGTGGTGACTCATGAGAATGTCAAAGCTGGGGCATCAAGATCGCAGTCCAATGAAGTCCAATAAATCAAAAAGCACAAAGTCTTTCTCCAGTCGGACGGCCAATGATTGTTGTCCACGCATGCAGGGCTGAGTTATACGAGTTGCGCCTGGTTGACGCGTCAGATCCTCTTCACAATTGTGGCGAATTTATGATCCCCTCTCTATACCAGCCTCAAATTTTTCTACGTGCGTAATGGAGTAATTTGTCTTTAAATCAAAAAGGCATCTCTTGCTTCTACAAGAATGTATCATGATTTATTAACCAGCTCGCAGTCACTTTGGACCACCTCATTTGAACTCACACACATCAGGCTTGATTCAACAACGAGCGAGCAATTGAGTAAAGAAAGAGTTGTGACATAGATTTTCATTTCTTCCTCTTTCTCTGCTCTTCCCAAAATATAGTAAGTCTGTCCATGATACAAATATCCTTCTTCGTCCTTTCAACGCTGATGGAATGTTTTCTTTAGAACAATCCGTTCATAACAAATTCTCAACTGTCTCTCGCAATGGCAGATGATATTAGTGACTGGATATCGACCGTCGCTTCGGTGGCCGGTGCCGTGGTGGGCATCGTGACCCTGCTCACAGTGTACATCGGAGCCATGCAGCTGATCTCCCAGGCGCGTATGTACCGGCTTGGCCTGTCATGGAGGTCCATCGGGCCCTGGCAGTCCATCATGGCCAGGTGGGCACTCTTTGGCCTCCAGAGGCACATCTCGGTGCCCGTCGTGAGCCTCAAGCTCCTCGTCCAGAGGCACTGGCAGCCCAATATCACCTTCCCCACCGGATATCCCAAGAACAAGGACGAGTGCCTCGAGAAGGGCATCGAGAAGGTCCAGGCCAAGGCAAGCTGGGTCAACTTCATGCAGGCCCTCGGCCTGTCCCCAGACGACAACGGGTCTTACGAAATGCATGATGCACCGGACCTCGTCAACGGTATGGTCCCGATGCCTTGGACAGGCAGGGACCTGGCCGGCATATGCTCCATACTGGGCTTTCAGTCGCACGAGGGCTGCCCAAGCTTCTCGTCTCCCATGCCGCTCCCGATGCAGTGGTCGGGCCCGCTCGGCTGGATCCAGTTCAGGTCGAGTGCCAATGGCTGTGTGGCCGAGTTCCGCCGCCGAATGGACCTTCACAACCAGATCTCGGACCGTCTACACGCGCACTGCTTTCCTGCGAGCCCAAACGAGCTCCGGCAGTCCGATTTCCTCCGATCCCGCCTCTGGAACTCCATCAACGGCTTCGCCCTGGACAACGGCAAGACCCTGTACATTGGCGGCGCCGACGAACACGCACGGCCACAGGAGATGAGCGACGAGCCTGACCTGTCCGAAAAGGAGCTCTTTAGCGGTCTACAGTCGAGAGACCTCTCAGAGGCAGAGATCATGAGCATGCTCTTCGGGAAGAAGGAGAAGCGGCCCAAGGCACTCCAAGTCGAGGCCCAGCGCAACGAGCGGGCTATGAACGCGGCCCCAAGACCCATGGGCCGCGACGGGAACATGCCCGACTTCCTCAACTCTGTGCTGCGGGACAAGATGGACGCGTGCAAAAAGAAGCAGGTGTTGCGGCCCTGCCCAGGCCTGCTCTCCGTGCTGGTCGAGGGAGAACTTGCGTACAACCGCGGGCTGAACATCACAAACTGCCACGAGTACGACCGCAAGTATACAGACGCCGAGGATGTCGACCACGCCAAGTATCCCCACAACCTTGGTGACTTGTACATGGACACTGAGCTGCTCGGCCTGGTGAAGGAGGCCATCCTACTGCTTCAGCCCGACGGATTCTTCTTCTCGCCAACCTATTGTCTCTATCGAGATATTTGCCAGGTGTATCAACACATTGAGGACCAATCCAACACGCTCAAGGCATGGGTCTTCCCCTCAACCTACATCATGTCCCTCGAGCAGCTGTGCAAGGAGTCGTCTGATGGGTCTCCTTCCTCCTCATCCTCCTCCTCGTCCTCCTCGTCCTCCTGCTCCTGTTCTTTTCACTCCCACTCCGTGAAGCATGAGAGTCACGAATGTCTTCGCCTCGCCATGGCCCTCTGCAACGATCTCCAGCGGACGCGAAAGACGGCCCGGGCCTGCTATACCGTCGAAGACATGCAGCTGCTGACCAAGGCAGTCTCGGCACTGCGGTGCACCTTGGCCAAGCTAACCGGGCCCGGCAGCCACCCGCAAGACTTGGTATGGGCTATGCTCTACTGCCGCGAGCTTTCGCTTGATGTTCTGAAACTACTCAAGACGACCAACAGCAACAACTTTGTTGACTTGCTCTGCGCCCGAGTGACCAGTAAGGACTCTGTCCTTGACTGTTCTGCCATGTTTGCCAACAACAACGCCACCGCCGAGGATGGCGCGGACGAAAAGTCTGGGCAGTATCAGGTCCCGCTCCTTGCCGACGGCGAGTTCACGGGCGAGCAGAGCATCATTGCGCTGTCGATTGTCTTCATTACGTACTACTGGATCGAGAGGGCGTGGATCACTGATGTTGCTGCGTACGACACGACCATGCCGCAGAGCGTTCTGATGTGTTGATTAGTTCTGGGTTTCGTATTAATTATGGTGCTCTTTCTATCAGTTCGAGAATTTCAAATGGAAGAGCGTATGTAAGTAAGGGGAGGGGTAGAATCAGTGTTCATTGAGCGCAATATGTGAAAAGGACTAAATATATAGCTTCGTCGATAGAATAGCCACCAGATAATACTCATTTTCCATGCACATCATACTATACATACTTTCTTTAAGTCACTTACTTTGTATTGGACCTCCAAATCCAGGCCCAAACAACAGGCTCATCAAGAGCCACGTGACAAATACATGGACAGCGGTAAGCGCTGGTGGGGCAAAAATGTACATCAAGCCAGAGGAGTCATTGGAAAGTGGCTGAAGGGGTTCGAGAAGCCCGATGTGGTGGCTCAACGAGCAGTCAATGACCAAAGTGGGGGACGGAAGGGACAAAATCGTCCTGGATGAAAGCCAGAGGGTACCTGTCCAGCAGCGCAACACCCAGCCAGGCTGCTCGACGCTGGGAAAGCCAGGCAGAGAGCCCATAACCAGGGCCGAATTGTTACTTTCCAAAGGGGCAGACCAGTTGGTGACAAGAATGACGCCTCGAAATTGTGAGTACACTTCGAGGCCATATTTCGCTCGACATTCTGAGTTGGAGAGATTCGTCCACAAGGAAGTATTTCGTTGCACAACCTCTAGGCTCTGCTGCAGCGCCGAGACGCCAGGCCATTTGCTCGGCCCAGGTGTTCCATACGGCATAGGAGCCTCAAATTGGTCCTCGAATTGTGTCATATTCAGCGCCGAGACCTCTGAAGGCTGATTTGTGAAGAAGCTTTCGTCGACCATAATCTCGTATGCGTCAAAGGCTGGTAGTTCAACAAGAGATACATCGGCAGAGACGTTATGACGAGCACGAGCCATAGTATCTTCCGACTTAAGGTCGTATGCTTCCATGCAAGGAAAAGATTGGTATTCGATCTCGCCGTGAGGGTTTCTCTCTTTATTAATTGGTGGCGCCAGGAGAAACCGACGGACATGGTCCGAGATGGGGACCATGAGAGTGGCTAATATGTTCAGCGGCAGTTGTATACCCCACGTGCTTAGCTGCTGGAGCTGATCAAAGTTGCTGCTGGAACATATCGTGGTGAAGCCATAGTTGTCCGCTTTTATGTGCACCCAAACCAGTGCATGGCCAGCTGCCACGATGGAGGCCAGGAGCGTGCAGAACAGGACGTCTAGCCTGTACGTGGATGCCTTGAGTTTACGATGTATTGTCCATAGTCGAGCTGATCTCTCAATGATCTTCGTCTTTATACGACCAGATGCGACGACAGAAACGACCAGCGCGCGAAATAGACGGCTTTGGGGTCGGTAGATGCTTTCTAGGTTTGGCAGTCCCTGCTTTCTTCTTGGAGCATTTGTGGTAGCAATTGTCTGCATGATGTCCGGGCAGTGCGTCTGGGGCCAGGGGTTCCATCGAATATCAAAGGGACCGGGAGGAGAGGGACTTTTGATTTCGAAATGACTCTGTAATCCTCACTCTCTGGGCCCGCTCAGAATGGGAAATTGGCCGTGAGGGGGTAATAACGAAGGACTGGATTGTGTCTATGGTAGAACCAAGCATGCTGGCAGGAATTCGTCAAATACTTATAAGTCGATTGCTGATCGTACTTAAACTAGAGCTGCTACTTGCACATTTGAGGCTGACTGGTAGGCTCACTGCCACATCATCAATAATTGAGAAACCTTTGGATATTTTTTCCAAAAAAAAAAACCAAAAAAAAACCAAAAAAAAACCAAAAAAAAAAAAGCCTGACAGGGTGAATTCCCAGCACTTGTGCTTAAGAGGCTGAAAAGGGACAAGGATCGACCACGTCTGGCTGGACGATACTCATGCTGGTGACACACCAAGCCATGTGAAAATTGCTGCAGAGGTAGAAGGATGGGCAAGCAGAGCCCTATTCTATGCACCCTTTACTTAACCCCTGCCCCTCTTTGGTCTTTAAATTGGCGCAGCAAGAGAAAGGCGCAGTTCTGTTGGACATAGGGACGCAGACTCAAAATCAGCACTAAAGTCCTTGGTCTAATAGTTATACGGTGGCAGGGGACTTCGTTGAACAAATGATGTGATGCTTAGGGTTTGCTCCTAGATTGCACAGCAAAATGTCATTTTCGATAACATGGCCTCTGAAGCCTTAAACGAGGCACTTATAACCATGATCATGCTAGAACTAGCACTCAGGTGCGAAGAAATATTCGAAGGAATATGCTGACCTTTGGGGGGGGGGGTGAGGAGGGAGAGAGGGGGGATATCCCGGACCATTCTCAAGCAGGTTTACAGTTTAGATGGCTAGAGGAGGCAAGGTGCACACGAGGTAAATATCCGCTCTGTATATTTCTCTATGTTTACCCCTGGTGGAGCCCGGCCCCTAAGCACTGCGCACCATGGCGGACAGATGTTGAATGCATAAAGTATTCTTGTGAAACCTTGTTGAGTGATATGACACTTAAAAAAAAAAAGACCCCCTTTTTGGCATGTTAAAGAACGCCATTTTTGCCCAAGCCCCCCTTCCCTTTGGGTATCGTATGGTGTTGAAATACGCATGAACGATAAATGATGATGATAATGATGATGATAAACAAATCAATGTTGAATAAGCCTTGACCAGTACGGCCCCTCTATGCAACGCCGGCATCTTTCATGCCTCCGATGTAGGACTGTAATCATGTGTCAAGCGTCGTCTAAACATCGTGATCCAACTTGTATGTATGCGGCTTCTTGAGTCTCATCAGACGACTATCATTAAAACATTCAGGCACTGTCGCCCGTGGTGTCCTCGACTGGAGGGCACGTGCAGAAGAGATTCAGGTCTCCATAGGCTGTAACACGCCGTCAGCAATTTGTTCTCCCTGACCAACACAGGCAGAAGAGGAAGGTGGGGGAAGAAAGAAGAAGAAGAAGAAGAAAAAGAAGAAAAAAAAGGGGATCAACTCACTATCGTCCACCCTGCCGACGCTGGGCCAGAACTTCCTCTCCCTCAGCCACGGCAGCGGGTACACGGCCTTCTCGCGGCTGTAAGGCCTGTCCCAGGTGTCCCCGACAATGTCTGCGATGGGGTGCGGCGCATTCTTGAGCACGTTACCGACCTTGGGGACCATGCCCTCCTCGACCTCACGGATCTCCTGGCGGATGCTGATCAGGGCGTCGACGAAGCGGTCGAGCTCCTCGCGGCTCTCGCTCTCGGTGGGCTCGATCATGAGCGTATTGGCGACGGGCCAGCTCATGGTGGGCGCGTGGAAACCGTAGTCCTGCAGGCGCTTGGCGATGTCGATGGCCTCGACGCCGGCCGTGGCTGCAAACGGGCGCGCGTCCAGGATGAACTCGTGGGCGCACCGGCCGTGGGTGTTGGTGTACAGGATGCTGTAGTGGGGCCGCAGGCGGGAGAGGAGGTAGTTGGCGTTGAGCAGGGTGGCCTGGGTGGCGCGCTTGAGCCCCTCGGCGCCCATGAGCATGTTGTAGGCCCACGAGATGGGCAGGATGCTGGCGCTGCCGTAGGGCGCGCTGGAGACGATACCCGGCTGGGCGTCGGGGCCGGTGGGCGCGAGGTGTGGTGCCAGGTGGGCCCTGACGGCGATGGGGCCTACACCGGGCCCGCCGCCGCCGTGCGGGATGCAGAAGGTCTTGTGCAGGTTGAGGTGGCAGACGTCAGCGCCGATCTCGCCGGGGGAGCACAGGCCGATCTGGGCGTTCATGTTGGCGCCGTCCATGTAGACCTGGCCGCCGTGGGCATGGACGATCTCGCAGACGCGCTTGACGGCGGGCTCGAAGACGCCAAAGGTGGACGGGTAGGTGACCATGATGGCGCCGAGCTGGGCGGCGTGCTTCTCGCACTTGGCCTCGAGGTCGGCCAGGTCCAGGTTGCCGGTCTTGGTGTCGCACTTGATGGGCACGACACGCATGCCGGCCATGGCGGCAGAGGCCGGGTTGGTGCCGTGGGCGGACACGGGGATGAGACAGATGTCGCGGTCCTTGTGGCCGCTGGCCTCGTGGAACTTGCGGATGGCGCGCAGGCCGGCGAACTCGCCCTGGGCGCCCGAGTTGGGCTGCAGCGAGACGGCGTCCATGGCGGTGATGCTCCTGAGCTGGTCCTCGAGGGAGGCGATCATCTTCAGGTACCCCCTGACGGTGTCGCGAGGGGCGAAGGGGTGCACGTTGGCGAAGCCGGGCTTGGTGATGAGGGCCATCTCGGTGGACCCGTTCAGCTTCATCGTGCACGAGCCCAGCGGGATCATGGAGTGGACGAGCGACAGGTCCTTGGACTGCAGGTGGTGGATGTACCTCAGCATCTCGGTCTCGGAGTGGTGGGTGTTGAAATTGGGGTGGGTGAGGTATGCAGACGCGCGCCTGAACGGCTCGGGGATCTCCACGGTGCGGTTCGCGTCGAGAAGCCTGTCGACGGTCGCCAGGGCGGCGGCGGCGGCGGACCCGTCGCCGGTGGTGATGCACGCCACCAGGGCCGTCAGATCCTCCTTGGTGGTCGCCTCGTCGACGCTGATGCCGACCATATCATCGCCCAGGCGGCGGAGGTGGATGCCACGCTCCTTGGCCCGCGCCAGCAGATCTGCAGCCGCCGGGCCTCGGAGCACCACGGTGTCGAAGAGGGAGGTATCCGTGACCACCTCCCAGGCACCAGAGGCAGACGCAGCGCCCCTGACGACGGCAGCGCCCCTCATGACCTTCTCTGCGATCTCGCGCAGGCCCTCGGGCCCGTGGTAGCAGGCGTACAGGGCGCTCATGTTGGCAAGGAGGGCCTGGGCGGTGCAGACGTTGCTGGTGGCCTTTTCTCTCCGGATGTGCTGCTCGCGGGTCTGCAGCGCCAGCCTGAGAGCCCTCCCGCCGAGCCGGTCTCTGGAGACACCGATGAGGCGGCCGGGCATCTTGCGCTTGTGCTTGTCCATGACGGCAAAGAAGGCGGCGTGGGGGCCTCCGAAGCCCATGGGAACACCGAACCTCTGCGCGCTGCCGAAGGCGATGTCTGCACCCCACTCGCCCGGGGGCGTCAGGACGGTCAGCGCCAGGAGGTCGGTGGCCACGCTGAGCAGGGCGCCCCTGCTGTGGACGGCATCCGACAGGCCTCGGAAGTCCTTGATGCGGCCGTACGTGTCGGGGTACTGGACCATGACGCCGACGAGATCATCGCCCAACGCCTCCAGCCGGCCGGTGAAGCCCTGCGAGAGGACATCGGCCGTCTCGATGGCAATACCAAAGCCCTCGGCACGGCTGCGCATGACGGCCAGGGTCTGCGGGTGGATGGCGTCCGACACGACGTAGGTCCTGCCGGGCCTCCTGGCGCGAGAGGAGGAGAGGGTGTTCACGGACAGGGTCAGGGCCTCGGCAGCAGCGGTGCCCTCGTCGAGGAGGCTGGCGTTGGCCATGGGCAGGCCGGTGAGGTCGGCGACCATGGTCTGGAAGTTCAGGAGCGACTCCAGGCGGCCCTGGCTGATCTCGGCCTGATAAGGGGTGTAGCTTGTGTACCAGGCGGGGCTCTCGAGGACGTTGCGCTTGATGACCTCGGGGACCAGGGTGCCGTAGTAGCCAGCGCCGATGTAGCTCTTGCCCTGCTGGACCTCATCCCTCTGCAGGGCCTCGGCCAGGCCCAAGACCTCGGACTCGGGGAGGGCCTCGGTCACGGCAGCCTCGGCGGGCTGGTTGCTCTCTGAGCGCGCATTAGGGAAGAGCAGCCGGGAGGACAGGATGTCTGCAGGAATCACCTGGGCCACGAACTCGTCGAGAGACCTGACGGGCGGGTCCAGGGCCTGCAGCATGTCGGCCGTCTCAGCATCATCTGGTCCGATATGGCGCCGGGGAAAGGTGTCGAGCATAGCATAGCTGGAGGAAGAAGACGAAGACGACGACTGCTCTCGGGTGAAGATCTTGCTGGTGCCAACGACGCCATCTCGCGAACAGGAGCGGCAGACCCATGGGCGCTGGGCATTAGCCGCAAGTCGGAGGCTGAGGGCTGCTGCATGTGTGCCCCTTGCTCCGGCTGCTGCCGCCCTGCTCAGGCGACCGCCGAGGTGGCGCGAGATGGCCAAGCCATTGGGAGCCATTGTTACTGCACGGGAGCTGAGAGGATGGGTGCTGAGGAGAGAGTCGACTGTGGCTGCAGCTCACCCAGCTCTGCTGAGCTTTCCACCGTGTCAAAGCTAGGACGTGTCCAAGGTGAGGTGGGGTAGAGCGTGTGTGTTTGTTTGAAAGTCGCCGATGTAGGCCTGCCGGCAACGACCTCGCCACTTGCTGTAGGAATGTGTGTACACTCTCTCTCACACACACACACAATAAATAATGAAAATGGGAGGAGGAGGAGAAGAAGAAGAAGAAGGAGAAGAAGAAGAAGAAGAAGAAGAAGAAGAAGGCAAAGGAAAAGTCTGCCAACACAGCCAAGAGGGAGGAGAAAAGAAAAGGAGGGGCAAGAGGATCAATAGAAGAAGGAGGAAGGTGCCACGATATACAAGGAAAGACGGTGAGGGAATAGGAATGATCGGGATGGGATACCCAATCTGATATACTGGACAAAGATATCGGTGACTTTTCGAAGGAAGCTGGAAGCTGGTGGTTTTAGAGGAGGAGGAGGAAGGGGGAGGGTGTTCTTTTTTTTTCTCTTCTCTCTCTCTTCTTCCCTTTCTCTTGTTGCTCTTTCTTGATGGTCCAACAGCGTCTGTGCCGATGCCCTTTAAATAGGAACTAAATAAGGGGTGGTGGCTCCTTCTCCTTCTTCTCTCGTCCTTCTTGACTCTCTGATGATGGGGAAGGAGCGATAAAAGAAAAGAAAAATTTCTGGGATCACCTCCCAAGATAAAAAGACCAGACCAGACCAGACCAACTAATTACCATGGCAAGTTGGTTAGAATCTTGTCAGTCATGACTGTGAACAATGTAAATGAGTCGCGTGTGTGGCCCGTCGATCGACTTTCCCGACCCCTCCAGTCACCGTGATCGGCCTCTCAACGGCTTGATATGTTTGTTGATTTGGCCTTGGTAAGAGAGATAAGCAGCCGTGGGCAAAACGTGAACCGATCTATACGACGGTAAGTATGTAATGCCTACTACGGGATGTGTTGTACTGTACGGATACGTACTTGAGATTTATTTTCTCCAGTAAGGATTGACAGCTCTCGGCTACAACCGGAGCGGGCTCGCAGCTGGTAGCACTTGTAGTACCCAGTACGTATAATCCTGACTGGTTACTGGCTGGAGGCCCTAGAAGGGTTGACCGACCCCCTCTGTAATGGTCTCTCTCCCCCCCCTGACCAAGTTGCCCCTAACACTTCTCCCCTCCCCCCCTCTGGCACAAGCCAACGCCTTATCGCTTATCGCCATGGGGAAATTTTCGACATCGGAGGGTTCTCTAGTAGCTGGGCTCTCTCTTTCTCTGCTCACATCAAAACTAACTCTCTCTCTCTCTCTTTTCTTTCACATGCCGTCATTGCTCCAGCACTCGTAACCAACACCACTTCCAACCTTCCCACCTTCCCACCTTTCCACCTCCCCTCCCCTCCCCTCCCCTCGTCTCGAGACCCGCGTCCCACAGCGAAACAGCCTGCTATCAAGATGTTTGGAGGAGGATGTAAGTTATCTCTGCT
The DNA here is from genome assembly GCA_014849955.1 of Cryphonectria carpinicola. NCBI lineage: Eukaryota > Fungi > Ascomycota > Sordariomycetes > Diaporthales > Cryphonectriaceae > Cryphonectria > Cryphonectria carpinicola. Next base: position 12,040 of record JACWRQ010000115.1, on the reverse strand, counting down.
GCTGCTGCTGCTGCACAAACCCACTTATTTTATACACATATCCACCTTTTCTGGGTGTGCCCTGAGCCCTTACCGGCAGCTAACCATCTTCCGTGGCGTGCAGTCCAGATGCCCCAGCTTTCAGCCGAAGAGCTGAGGGCTTCCGAGGCCCAGGCCTCCTACACAATCCAGCAGGGTGTTGCCGCCGCCGCCGCCCTCTACCTCTGTATGCTCCTTCTCCCCTCTCTTCATCCTTCGCCGCCGTATCTTGTCTGGCTGTGGATGCTTGCTGATCCCTCGTGGTCTGAACCAGCTCCCTTCGTCATCAACGCCGTCTGGAAGATCTTCTAAGCCTGTGAGGAGGCACCTACCCTACTGTGTGGGCTGCAATCGAGGATATCATTACGACCATTACCGCGCGGATTGTACGATAGAAACATTGATGATATCAGGGGGATACCTCTGTGGGATACGGCGCCATGGCTATGGGGAAAAAATTAGCATGTGGATATAGGACGGCGGTCTCTACTCCCCGGGAACTCTCCATCTCTTGCGCCTTGGGCGCCACTCGGAAATACCATTTGTACATCATACATGTACAACTACCTACCAAGGAGAGGGAATGCCACAGTACGCATGCTGCTGGTGGGAGCACTCATCCTCGGCCCTGGGCCTACAGACACAGCTGTAGCCTCTTCGGCGGGCCCCTTGACCCCAATGCGCAGCGTACTCGGGATCAGAGTGATCGACGATTCTAGGATGATGATAGGCTTCAATCCAAGAAAACCTCCTTCTGCAGGAATATGTCTCAAGCCCGGCTTGCTGACAATCCACACTGCTAAACTAGTCCGGTACAACAAGACAAAAAAGCCTCCTCCTTTAGCAGTGATACGGACTAAGCTCAACCTTCTCATGCCACACGACAGGGCATGTATGTATATACATCCCGCGTATGGAAGCTTCCCTGCCCAATTACCACCCAGGCCAAAAGAGACCAGGCCACCGCCGCCGCCGCCACCACCACCACCGGCCGACGATCACGAAGTGAGATACTACGTAATAGAGGTTGCAGCTGTACTAGGCCAGACAAAAGCTGAAGAATACGAGACCCTAAAAAGAAAGCGCAATTTTTGGTCCTTTTCCCCCATTGGCTTAAGTAGTTATGTTACTTCTTTTCCCATTCTCTTCACACACACACACACACACACACACCTGCACGAGTAGGGGAGATGGCATCCAAATAGGGAACATATAGTCACCTCATCGGAAGTTTAGCTCTGTGTCTAGACCAAGTTAGTAGCGCGCCCAATCTTGGCGAGAGCGCAGCCCAACTTATTAGACTGGGGCTCTATCATTTGTCGTTTCAGAAGAGCAGCAGCACTGCCACAGACGCGCCGTCCAGGGGAACAACCACTGTCCCCCCTCACGCTATCCAGCGGCCCCTCAAAACAACAACCCCTACCTACCCGCTCCCGCTCCTCCCTTCTCTGCCTTCTTTCCCCGCTGCGCCGAACACTTGACGTCTGTCTACACCCTTTTTCCCTCCCTTCTCCTCCTTCGTCTCTCGCCAACCCTCACCCAAAGCAAACCCCTCTTCTTTTCCTCCCTTGAATCAAATACCATCACCAGATTCTCTATAATCACATAAAAAAAATGGCCGACCGTCAAAGAGTCATCGAGAACAACCGGTCCATCCGCACCATTAAGAATGTATGTCTCCCCCTCCCTCCCTCCCTCCCTCCGCCCAAAATACAAACATATGGTCTCTCTGTGACAGCAGACGACACACACACAACCTCAAACCCGAGAATTGACGAACCTAACACGGACTCCTTTCCTTCTTTTTCTACAGGAACTCGAGGCCCTTCTCGAGAAGAATGTCATAATCTACGACACCTACGAAGCCATCCACAGCCTCCTCCCGGCCGAGACCTCCATCACCGGCTACCTGCAGCAGCAGCAGCAGCAGCAGCAGCAGCAACAGCCCACTGCCTCATCACCGTCAGCAGCGCCGGCGGCGGCAAAGGTAGCCTCTCCTACCACAGCCCCCGCATCCACAGGCCCGCCCCCCAGCTACGCCCAGACGACCGGCTCCCACCCGCCGGCCCTCCCCAGCCGCAACAAGAACGAGGAAAACGGACCCCCACCCCCGCCTCCGAGCAAGCCCGTCGTCGCCCGCGCCCGTGCCCTCTACCGCTACGCCGCGACCGACGCCCGCGACGTGGACCTCGACCGCGACGACCACGTCGCCGTCTACGAGTACATGAACGCCGACTGGTGGATGGGCCGCAACGAGCGCACCCTGGAGGAGGGCATCTTCCCGCGGACCTACGTCGAGCTGATGCCTGACCACGCCGGCAACGGTGCCGGCAACGGCGAGAAGGCCAACGGCGCGTCCTTTTATGGGGCAGCGGCCCAGCAGCCTGCCTACAATGCCCCCCAGCAGCCGCAGTATGGCGGGTACCCGCCCCCGCCCGGCGCACAGCAGCAGAACCCGTACAACAGCTCGGTGCCGCCCATGGCGGTGGCCGAACAGCCGCAGCAGCAGAGCCAGGGGGGCGGAAAGGCTGGAGAGATGGGTAAGAAGTTTGGCAAGAAGCTGGGCAACGCGGCCATCTTTGGCGCCGGCGCCAGTATTGGCAGCAACATTGTCAACTCCATCTTCTAGAGGAGAGGAGACGAGATATCCTCGTGCGGGGGTACCTCTTTGCTGACGAATAAGGTTGTATCCGGGATGGGGCAAGGACAAATGAGAGAGCCGAGTGTGTGTGTGTGTGTGTGTTGCTTGTGTGTTGTTCAGGGCATATTCATTTCATTTATTCAAGGTAAATCATGATTGGCGTTGATTGGCGTCTCCTATGAAGATATTTTGATATTCTCCAAATGACGAGGCTTTCTTTAACTGGCTCTTTTTTTTCCCTTCTTTTCTTGTTTTCTTCTTTCTTTTCTTTCTTTTTCAGATTGAGCTGGGATAGTTAGGGTATTGAACAGTCTCAGAACAATATATATATATATAGTCTATCATTGATCACACCTTTTTCTTCATCATCTTGTTTTGTTTACTCCCGAGTCTACATACAATACAGACTCCTTTTGGGGGAGGGAGGGAGGGGGGAAAGAGGGCTGGATCTCATCCATATCATTCGCCAACACAGGGCTTTTACAGGAACTCGCTCTTGTCGACCACGTACAGGTCCACGTATTCGTCGACCGCCGTGCCCTCGAGCTTCTGCCTGTCGGCGCCGAGGTCGACCAGCTGCTTCACCTTGTCGGCGCCGTAGTGAGGCTCCAGGTGCCTCTTGAACTTGGCCATGATCTCGGGCTTGGCCTCCTCCCGGCGCAGCCTGTGGCCGAGCGGGGCCTCGACGACGACCTCCTCGAGCACGGTGCCGTCGTTCAGCTCGACGGTCAGGGCGTTGCTGATGGTGCGCAGCGCCGGGTCGTGGTAGTCCTTGGTAAAAGCCGGATCCTCGACGCACCTGATCTTCTGGCGCAGGGACTCGACCAGGGGCGACGTGGCGGCCTCGCTGCCGTCAGTGTAGTCGGTGGCCTGCAGGCGGCCAAAGACGAGCATGACGGCGCACATGTACTGCACGCAGTGATCGCGGTCGGCAAAGTTGTCCATGGGCTTGAACTGCTTGTCGATGATGCGCACGCAGGCCTCGTGGGTCCGGTTCGTGATGGCCTTGATGTCGGCGGCGGACTTGCCCTGAGCCTTGAGGGTGTTGAAGATCTTCTGGGACGCCTCGATGGCTGTCTGCGAGTGGAACTCGGCTGGTGGTGCGGGACGACAACCATGGTCAGACAGGGGAAGCCAGAGGGGGGAGTCTCAGAGGGGGAGGGGAGGGAGGAGGGGGGAGAGGTTTGTGTTAGTGCAACGTACCCGGGTACGAGACCTTGAAGAGCACATTCTCCATCACGTAGCTGCCGTAGGGCCTTTGGAACTCAAACTTGTTGCCCTTGAACAGCACGTCGTAGAAGCCCCACACGGGTGCGGACAGCACGGTGGGGACGCCCGACTCGCCCTTGATGACCTTGAGCACGAGGTTGACGGCGCGCTGGCAGGCATCACCGGCGGCCCACGACTTGCGCGACATGGTGTTGGGCGAGTGGCGGTAGGTGCGCAGGGACTGGCCGTCGACCCAGGCCTGGGTGATGGCGTCGGCGGTCTGCTTCTCGCTCAGGCCCAGCATGCCGGAGACGACGGCGGTGCTGGCGACCTTGACCAGCACGACGTGGTCCAGGCCGACCTTGTTGAACGAGTTCTCCAGGGCCAGACACCCCTGGATCTCATGGGCCTTGATCATGCCCTCCAGCACGTCCCGCACCGTGAAGATCCTGCCGCCCGCGAGATTCCCGCCCGCCTTGTTGGTGCGGTTCACCCAGTCGGCGACGGCCAGGATGGCCCCTAGGTTGTCGGAAGGGTGGCCCCACTCGGCGGCGAGCCAGCAGTCGTTGTAGTCCAGCCAGCGGATCATGGCGCCGATGTTGAAGGCGCCATTGACGGGGTCGAGCTGGAAGGGGGTGCCAAAGACCTTGGTGCCGTTAGGCACGACGGTGCCGGGCACAATGGGGCCCAGCAGCTTGGTACACTCCTTGAAGCGCAGGCCCTCGAGGCCACAGCCGATGGTGTCGAGAAAGACGAAGCGGGCCGTGTCGAACTGTTGGGGGTGAGGGAGGGGGTGACCGTCGTTGTCGTTCGGGAGGCGGTTAGCCTCGGCTGTCGCGGGGGTATGAAGCGATAAAGTGGGAGGAAGGGGAAAAGGGTTGGTTCAGCTGGACACTTACGGCGAGGTCAGAGTCGACCGAGTAATTGTGGATGTAATTGGCAATGTCCTTGATCTCTGGATCATAGCCCACACCCTCAGAGGGCTTGGGAGTGGCGGCGCCGGCGGACTGCAGAGAAGCCATGGTGTGGAAGCGGGATGTTGTTGTTCGGGAGAGGCTTCGAGGGGCAGCGCTGAATCCCGAGGTCGGTGATGATGATGATGATGATAATGACGATGCTCCACTGCCCAGGAGCGAGACTGACCGTACAGCCTGACGAGGTGCCGAGTAATTAGCGTTTTGAAGGCGTAGTGATCTCGACAGAGCACGGTTGACGGCCGACATGGTGTCTTTGATCTCCTTTGGGGGGGGGGAGAGATTGTGTGAGGGTATCAAGGTTTCGGGGGCGGGGGGTAGGGGAAGCTTTGTACTATGGTAGGAAGACACTGTAGTATAGCAGGTGCTGAAGCTACCCAAGCTACCCCCCATGAGCCGAGGAGGGTTGTCGAGGAATTAATACATAGATAAGTGCTCAGCCATTGATTCCCGAGGCTAAACGCTCGAACGGCAACAGCCATCCTCCCCCTGTCCTCCATGGGGGGTGCTTCTTGATGAGGGGAAAGGTCCCCCCCCCCCTTCCTCTTCCTCCATACAGGATCTACAATGCTACCCCACAGTGGTTGTTGTTCATCGCAGGGCCTATAATTCAGGGACTAGTGATACCCAAATGCCAGGACAGGTCCGAGTTTGGGGGTTCAATTAGCGCATATGAAAAAAGAAAGAAAAAAATATGCAATCAATATACCAATATAACAATATACTTGGTCTCATCATGAGCATAGCATGTCCAAGACTCCGACTGTCCTGGTCTCTTATAACAAGTTAATATATATTGGTATCATCTTGTCTATGGGTAGTTACAGCCTAGCCACAATATTCATCTTTCTCTCTCTATATAAATCATAGCTTTGCCTTTTCCCCTGTAGCTTCTGGTGCCTTGATTCTCACCACACCCTAGAAGAGACCATGTCAGTACTTTAGTGTCGATTCAAATAGTGAAAGGCAGTCAGCCTCTCCCTCCCCCCCCCCCTCTTTGATAGACTCACCTCTTGAAAGCATGTGGCCAACAGAGTCCCATCCTTGGAAAAGATCCTCTGTGTCACCACACCACGCCCGTCGCCCGCCCAGGGGCTCTCCATCTCGCTCAGCATCCACTCGTCCGCCCTCACCTTCCTGGGCTCGTGAAAGTAGATGGAGTGGTCCAGGCTGACCATCATGCCTATCTCTGGCCTGTCCCTCCAGAACTCCCTGAACTCCTCAAAGCTCTGTGCCCCCGCGCCGCCGCCGCCGCCTGTCCCGAACCCCTCAAAATCGTTCAGCCTGCGGACGTGGTCCTGCACCTCAGGCGGCAGCGAGGCGAACTCCCGCGCCGGGAATGGGTACCGCCACAGCTTGTGGATCCGCGAGATGGTCCCGATGAAGTACGAGTCCGACACGTACGCCAGGGCGTTGAGGTGCGCCTGGCGGCCCCCGGCCTCCGAGATCCGCCCCCTCGCCCGGTACCACTGCCGCAGCTTCTTGGTCTGCGGCGAGCCGTCGCCGTTGTTCACGACCACGGCGCGGTAGCTCTGGAACGGCCCCGGGCTCGCCAGCTCCAGCTCGTCCTCAAAGTCGTCCGGCGGCGGCTCCACGGGCAGGCCTGTCGCCGCGTCGCACGGCATGGGCGCTGCGTGCCGCACCACGCCGTCCTTGAACTCGTGGTTCGGCACCGGCGCCGAGGAAGGGTGCGCCACGCTCTCCTTGACAAAGGACATGGTCGTCGTGAAGATGGCCCGCCCCCGCTGGCGGGCCTGCACGGTGCGCGTCGCATAGGACCGGCCGTCGCGGACCTTTTCCACGTGGAACAGCACGGGGATGTCGGCCGACCCGGCCAGGATGAAGTAGCAGTGGCACGAGTGTACCGCAAAGTCGTCTGGGACCGTCTTCTGCCCTGCAGCGAGGCACATGGCGATCATGGTGCCGCCGAAGACGCCACGGGCCCCTGGTGGGTGCCACAGAGGACGCTTGTTGGTGAAGATGTTCTGAGGAGGAGAGGGACAATAGGTCAGCCTTATCAGCTTCTGGAGGAAGAAGAGAGGGAGGGGGGAGGGGGTTTTTGTAGCGGGACTCACAGGCCCGATGACGCCCAGGTCCAACACGTCCAGGGCATTCTCAATAGGCGCCTTGTCTGGGTCTTCAGGCGGCGGCCGGATGAGCGTGGGCCGGTCATTGGCCCCTTCTTCGCGCATCTTGAAGCCCTCTCCGGTGTCAGAACACACAAATCAGGCACCAAGTACGCCGGTAGGAAGTATGTAGACAGGTAGACAGATAGATAGGAGGCAATACTGGTCAGGGATTAAACTGGTAGGTAAAGACACAGTAACCTTGAGGATCACAAGCTTGCAAGCTGGCTAGAAGGAAGGTGGGCGCCAGGGGATGAAATCCTGACTGGCTTCGTCAGTGAACAACAACAGCTTTTATGTCAAAGAAGAGAATGTTCACATGAAGAACATCTAAAGTGTAGAGGCAAAGATATTGAACCAAAAAAAAATGGAAAGAAAGTCTCTGGGTCTGGTTTGTTCTGTCCACATCCCCTGGCGATAAATAAAGTACTTTACGTATCTGACCCTCAATGTCAGTTTTGCCGAGGTTCGGCGTCTGAGCATGCTCGCGTTTTAAAACCTCTGCGCGCTGTAGAATTCCCGTATTAATGCCGCGCCCGTTTCGCCCTCAGGTAGCAGCCGTGGCAACATGGCGCTTTACCTTTGCTGCTAAATATTACAGGCCCACAGGCCACTGCATAGGAGGACCCACCAGAGCTAGAGAGCCTGACCAGTACTGTACATAGTACAAGTACATCAAGTACATCAAGTACATCAAGTACTGTAAGTAAGTAATATATGAGTCGAAGCCCTAAGTTAGCATTCTAATATTTAGATGATAGTGGTCTTGGAAATATAGGAAGAGTCCTCTCCCTATAACATTGACATTCAGATACATGCTGAACAAAAATTGTTTGCATACAATAACAGCATGCAAAAGACATGCAAGAAATTTATTCTGTGTGAGAGCCACTGTGTGAGAGTTACTGCTGTGACTTACTGGCCCCGTTGCTTGCCTGGCAGGCACCTACCTGCCCTTGCCCTGCCTTTCATAGATAGCTTCAGCCATCCTGGCCCTGGCTGGCTTCCCTTTCTTCCCTAAACTACTTACTTTGCAGCATCTCGGACTTTCATATCAGCTGAGCTCTCTTTGGCCCCCATTCTGGCTCTCTTCATGTCTCTCTTCCTCCTCGGCCCGCCTTCGAAGGTCGACAGTGTGGTAGGCACGTTTCCAGAACTTCTTGTGTACATTGTCCCGCACGCTCTAATCGTTGGATTCCAGACCCGAGGAAAAGTACACCTGGACCATGGCAAGTCCAGCAGTCGGAGCCCGAGAAAAAGGCGTGCGATGAAAGCCATGACCAGCTGCCGTTCGAGTTGTCCCCGCCGCAAAGACGTTCTGGTAACATGCCAAAGCCGCAGATTCCGACCAGAAACCAAGCATCGCTTTTCAGGCCAGGAAGGCTGATCAAGAGACATGCCCACAACACCGCTAATGCTAGAGAAATAGGATCTCGGGCCCGGTGACAGATGTGTTGGGAGTGGCGGACGGACACAACACTCAACGAGCGGGACGGTCGAGCCCCGTATTATATCGCCGCCTATAAGGAGCAGAAGACTGAGGATATACGTATCACCAGGGTTCGACCACTGACTCTCAAGAGCTGCGCTGCTGTGCCTTTGATCTTCCGCTCAGTAACTCCAATCTCAACACTTCATCAACAAGACTTATGGGAGTTCATCGGATCTCCAAGCCGTAAGGCGTCATTTACATGACACCACCCTCGCGGCGAGGCTCTTTCAAGGAGCCCACTCGGATCCCTCTTGGAATCGATGAAGGCATCTTCCAGACCCGCCAAGAGCATTCATTTGTGTGAATCATTAATATTGTCCCAACCGTTGACCTGAGTTGTTGAGAGCTATTAACGAGCTATCTGAAAGAGTTCTAGATGTCCAGGGCAGCTGAGGATCATGTCACGAGATACCATAGCATCCCCGGCGTTTACATCTCGAGGAACGTATTCCTCGTCAGGAAGGTGACGTCTGGGCGGGCCCGGACTGATGCAGGAGTTGTTTAGGTCTTCGGATATTTCCGGAGACGTATGGGTGGGTTGGGAAAGAGTTTCATTACTCTCTGATGAGATGGTTCTAGAAGCAGAGTATCTCAGGTACTTTACTGAATGGGATCACTTGATTGGTGAGTAATTATAGACACCGAAGATGCAATAAACATAGACCAAACAACGATGAAGTTAATATTGTGTAATTACTTTATACACTTCATGTTATGACCCATCCAACCTACAGGTCGAGAACAGGTCACAAGCAAATAAGGACCAGGCGTTATGACTCAACATCAAGACAGGCAATAAGGATTATATAACCCAGGGTTAGGGTTACGACAGGGATAGATCATTGGATCACCAGATGATCCAATAAGCCAGGATTACCTGGATCACTAGTAATCCAAAGTGAGCTATACTAAAAAGCTAGGTATATAAGGATATGTTTATTACCATTGGAGAGATTATCATATATAGCTTTTTAGTTGTCAATCTAAGTATTTATTTGTTATATACTTGAATAGCCCTAAAGGCAGTGAATATTTATATTCTTATTAGAATTTATATATTTCTATATTCAAGGATTTATACTTTGATATTGCTTTTGTTAGTATAAATCTAATTAGTATTTAAGAATCTTAGAATTACTGCAGTGCTTATTATATTTTGATAACTCTTATTTAGGAATAATTTAGTATATATTCCTTGAATAATATAGAAATATAATAGCTTCCCAAATCCTAACTAGATCTATTAGTAGTAGCACTATTAATCTTACTAATTAAATTAAAGTATTTATAAAGTATATCAAGGAACTTGAGAAATAGAAATCGAATAGCAAGGAGTTTCACTATAAGATGGAAATCTCTATATCCTATAGTAGAGAATATCATATTCTCTAAGCTTTCTTAATCTAATATAAGGCCTATTTCTATTATAAAGAAAAGAAGTTTCTGAAGGAAGCTAATAAGGTTATTTTCGCTAGAATCAGATTTAAAGGAGATATATTCACTTAGTTCAAGCCTACCTTTAGAAACTACTTCGAGTATAATAGGCCTGAATAGAATAAGAATACTAAATATATCTTCGAAGATTTCGATAATCTCGAATAAGCACTCAAGGATATTTTCAGTAATATAGATAAATAATATAAAGCTGAATAAGAATTTCTCAAGCTTAAGCAAACTAAGTTCGCAGCTAAGTATACTATGGAGTTCCAAAAAGCCTCTTTACACTTGCAATAGAATAATGCAGCTCTTATTGCCTAATACTATAATAGATTCAAGGATAAGATTAAAGATAATCTTATATATGCAGAATAATCTATAAAGCTAGTAGATTTTATTGCATTTGCTACAAAGATTGATAATAGATAGTATAAATGCTAATTAGAAAAACAAAGGAAAGCTTATATTCTCTGGATTGCATATATCTAATCTAATATAGGAAAGAAATACTAGCATAATAAGGGATCTGGTAACTAGAGATGCTCTAGTATAATCTATAGTGGAATAATATATATAGAACTAATAGAAATCAATGCAATTTATCAATATAAATAATAATAAATAAATAGCAATATTAAATATTTTAATTATAGAAAGCATAGCTACTTTGCATAAGAATACTAATATCTTAAGAAGCTATAATAGCAATCTATCCTAGAAGAATAATAAGCAAATATAGTAGAATAATAAATCAATATTCTCATATAATATATAGACTAGTGCACTTATATAGATATCAAATGCTAGATCTACTATATATCTGAAGTAATCTGCAAATATTGCGCTGATTATCTATAGCATATAAATTACTCCAACTCTAATCGAAACTTAGAGCAAATAATAGATCTCAATTATTGCTAATTATCTTAGATAGCTTGCTATAATAATTAATGCATATTATATCTCAGCGAGAAAGAAGTATTAGAATAATTTCTCAAGTAATATAGAAAAGCAGAATTGCACTATAAATAGGCATTTAGCAATAATAATATAGATATCTCAGATATTATAGAATAAGTATTCAGAGAATATTTACAGAAATAATAACTAGCTAAATAATTAATTAGCAATTAGGAAATAGAATTATCAGAGACTCTTAACTATAACTATGCTATAGTAGAATTAGAATAAAGCTTATAGCAAATCCTTAATCTAATAAATAAAGAAAAGCAATAATCTCAGGCTATATAATTTAACACTAAATATTAGATCCTAAGAATTCCCTTTAGATAAGTAATCACTAAGATTTGGTATTATAACTAATTAACTAAGAATAGAGAGGATTTTAGAATCTCCTCTAGGTATCTCTATCACTATAATATAGGATAGATTTCATATATTTTCTATAATTGCATAATCTATTTATCTAATAAAGTTAGCAATAATTGATTTCTAATTAGATTAAAAGGAAATAAGCCTATAACTCTCTATACTGAAAAAAACCTTAGATTTAAAATTAAAATCAACTAATAATTGAGTTATACAATTATTAGATTATTAGAATAATTCCTAGCTAAATATATTATTAATAAGGATAATTAGCAAGATTGCTTATATGAAAACTGCAATATCTATAATCCCTAGAAACTTAAGGAATAGCATTAGAATAGAAAGCTCTGAGAAACTATAATTAAGAAACTTAGGGAATAGAATTAAGAGGCGAAAAAAGCTCTTAAAGCTCTAATGCTATATAGAAAATACTAGAGAGAAGCTAAAAAACTAGCTTAATAAGCAGCAAGAAATGCCCCAAAAGAATAGGATCGCTTATAAGGGATAACAGATAATTAGAATTAGAGATATAATCCCTTTATATAACTCTGAGAGCTGATATAGCATATATAATATTTATAGCAGAGATTAATAGAAAATAATATAATGCCTTATTAGATAGCAGCATATAAGAAAACTTTATATCCCTATAAATTATTAATAGAGATAAGATCCTATAGTATAAAAAGATGAAAATCTATATATTCAGAACTATAGATAGAATAAATATTAATTATAGCTAAAATATTATTAATATAGAGATTAATTATCTATTAGTTATAATCTATAGCAAAACAATTTCTATTATATTAGA
>JACWRQ010000114.1:42520-91584 GCA_014849955.1 Cryphonectria carpinicola | reverse complement strand
TCTTTGTTGTGTCTGTGTTGCGCGGGGGTGGGTGTTCTTTTTTCCTGTGTTTGTTGTTCCTTTTTTTTTTTTGTTTTGTTGTAAGAGGGGGGGGGGGCTGAAGGATCTGTTGAGGTACGTATTTGCTGATCGATGGAATCCGCCAGACTGGATCGAAGGAATGAAAAAAGAAGGGAAAAAGTATTATCGGCTCGAAAGAGGGAAACGGCGGAGTAGGACAATTAGAGGCAGGAGAAACGACTCTTGATGTCAACACATGATCGACCTGGTGTCCAGACCACAAACTCCGAGGGTAATGGTTATGATGGTGAGAAGATGAGAGGCCGTAGTTGAGACGAAACGACTGCTGAAGTGGGCCGTCTTGGTCAAATGTCGTGAGGCCGGTTTCTGGGGGGTTGGTGAGCGGGTTGGTGGCCCTTTGACTCGCTCCCAGGCCACTCTGGATCTTTTGTCTCTCTGTGCGTCGAGATGTTTCTCCTGTCTCTAACCTCTAGGAAGGGTGTGGGGGGGGGGGCCAGCGGTGAATCTTGAGAGCAGCCGTACAGGATCGCCAGAAGGATCGAGTTGTTCGTATGGGAAGATTGGAGGGAGGAAGAGAGGAAAAGAAAAGGCGGCCGTCAAAGAGAAGCCGTAAGGTCGTTTCCAGGTTGCCTTTGCTATGGGTGGGCCCTTTTGGAAGCGATGGGCAATAGCAGACAGTGAAGGAAGACGATGAACGATCAGGAGAAGGGCCTGAGATAGCGACTTTGTGGCTAGACCAGGATGGCTGGATGAAGTATTGTGCGGGATCGGAAGCGGCAAGGAGGAAGAAGGAGGATGAAAGACCGTGCTGCTGTGATAGGTTGAGCACAAGTTTTTGGACCCAGCGACAGCCGCCAAAGAAGTCGGTCTATAAGGTTTGACCTCGTTGTCCCTGGGAGGGAGGGAAAAGAAAAGGAGGAGAAAGAAAAGAGAGGCGTGTGTGTGTGTGTGTGTGTGTGCGTGTGTGTGTGGAAGAGTGTGTGTGATCCAAACAGGTTCACGGCGGGATCGAGAGGGCGGAAAGGTGAAGGCGTGGTCGTAGGTGGTAGGTTAGGTGGGCGGTTGCCGAAAAAGAAAGAGGCCCCAGTGCCAATGCCAGTGCCAGTGGACAGTGGAGCTGCCAGTGGCCCAGGGTCAGCGGGAAAAGATTAGCGCACGCCTCGAGGGCAAAAAGACGAATGAGAGACAGACCCAAAGAGTCGAGGGTGTGGGAGTGAGAGTGGAGGGCGGAGGGCGGAGGGGGGGGGGGAAACAGAGAGCGAGCGAGGAGCAGGGGTCCAGGGATACAAGGATAGCCCCACCCTCCAGGGATGAGTTGCAGGTTGCAGGGGGTCCAGGCGCCAGTGTGCCTCACAAGCGCGGAGGTGCCAGGCGATGCTGACCAGGGTCACCAGGTACGACCAGGGTAGGCTCTGGTGGTTCCAAGTCGAACCAGCCACTACGGAGACGAGATAAATGGGGTACACCAAGAACCGGGACAGGAAGTTGCGGCTGGAGGGTTGGTGGGTCCGGACAGCAGCCAATGAGAGAAGAGGGAGGGTAGGAGGGGGCAAAGCGTGGCAATGGTGAGAGTGCAGAGCCAGAGCCCATCAATCTCCAGAAATAGAGCACCCCCAAGGGCGAAAAATCCCCCCCCCCTTCTTCTTCTTCTTCTTCCTCCCCCAAAGAAAACAGAGAAAAGGACAAAAAAAGGACCATTGCCAAAGTGACGATTCGCCGTGCCCAATGCGGAAGTGACTATTATTGTGTACTTGTCGACCTACTGCTACTGTGTACGGCAGCCGTGGGTGCGTGGATGCTTAATGCATAGTGCTGTGTACTATGCTAACCGTATATTAGCAATTACCATAAGTACCATGAAATATACCATTGTATGTATACGTATTACGATACTGGTATGGTACTATGGCACATGGTAGTATTCAGTCGCAACGCAAGGGCCCCACGATCTGTAGATGAGATCGGCGGGCTTCTCTGTGGGCTCAACCATCTCTCCCAGGGAGGCCTGGGGGGTGTCCTGAATCGGTCCTGTCCATGCCCACTTTCGATAGCTTCATTACCAGGCCGCTGTAACACGAGTAGGAAGGAATGCCCTCTTCAAACATGGGGTTTGGTGATCAGGATGGAAGAGGAAGGGGGAAAAGGAAGAAAAACAAAGGGAAAGAAGAAGAAAAAAAGGGCACGAGCCACCAGGCACTTCCCCCGACCTTGAAGACGCCGGGGGTTTGGGAAATTAACAGGCTGGGGGGAGTTATCACCTCCCTCGGTGGACGCACGCAGCAGGCTCTGCTCTCCCCCTTCTCGCCTCCTCTCCCCTTCCCCTGCGCGGTAACAATATACAATAGTACTGTGTACTAACTAACTCAGTAGTCTGACATGGTACATAGTAGCCTCTGGAGTGGCACCGCGGGCAATTCGAAACAACCGCCTATTTTTAGCAAGATCACGGCGGTAAACGGCTGCTCGGCTCAGCCAATGAAGTGAGGCGGAGCCTCCTCGAGGTCCCCACCGCAGCAGAGTCGTGGTGGATCCGGACGGTGGGAAAGAAGAGGCAGACACGCAAGCTACTGTGCACTACTACTACTATAGAGCCGTCTCATGGGGGATTGCATTGTTCCTTAACGGGCCAGGCCAGGGGAGCAAGAGAGGGGGGGGGGGTGAAAGAAAGAAAGAAAGAAAGAAGGTGTAGTAATCAAAAGAGAGAATGAAGAGGGAGGAGAAGAAGCAGACAGAGGGAAAGAGGGAGGGGGAGAAGTGGATCAGGAGGGAGAGGAAAGATCGAGCCTCTTAGTCAGGGCAGGGATATGACCTCGGTGATGTGCCATAGTACTATGGTGCTATGGCTGATCGTCCTCTGAATTGAGTTTCAGACCTGAGGCCCAACCGAGGCCTACCGTCCCCTCCTAATCCCGCCTTCTCCTCCTTCTCCTCCACTATTCTCCTCGCCCTCATCAGCATCTTCTTCTCTATGGTTATGTACTACATGCTCCTCCACGCCCACTTTTCCCCCAAAATCCAGGACCATGGCCACACCCGTAGACCAAGTGCAACCAGATCTACGGGATTGCACCTGATTCGAGATGGGATCAGTGCCCACCACGGAGATCTTCTAACCGAGGCACACACACACTCTCTCTCTCACTTACCATGATGTACCTAGCAGATATCACATACTACATGTTACCATTCATCCCGAGCCCATCGGCCCTGAGTGGGCAGGACGCAAAGCGTTCCCTCTGGTTCCCACCTTCCGGAGACGGGGGAACTAGATCTTGCTATCGCCTCATACGCCCTCAGCTGCTCTCGCCTCGCCCCGCCCCTGCCCGGATCTGATCTGACCTGACCTGACCTGACCTGACCTGGCCTGACCTTGCCCGACGCTCACCTGTTCGTTTGTTCATCCATCGACAGCCCCAGACCGACAATGTATCGTCTGTGGCCAGCCAGGGCCTGGTGGGCTTAGCAGAGTCTAGGCTTCTGCATCTCCAGTCGACCCAAGACCCAGCCCTACTCGTCTAACTTCAGCCTCCTCCTGGACACCAGTGAGCGGAGGCAAGCCCCTCCTCCACACGACCCCTCAGACCCGGAGCCGAACTGTGCCAGCCAACAGATCCGCCTTGACCGCCTTGTTTAGGTTTGGTTGAGCTCGGCCTACTGCCGTGCGTGCTTCATCACCGGCCACCTGGCACACATACTATGGCATCTTTCCCCCGGCTCCCAAGGCAACCGGGGGTAGAAACGAAACACGGGCAAATCTCAAGAGCGTTCCCCAGCCACACGCTTATGACGTGGTTTTGTTGACTTCCTCTCGCGTCCAGGCTGGCCAGACGGTGGCTTGTCCAAACCTTCTCACCGTGAATCTTGTGCGTGTGTCTGACTGACGAGCACGAGGGCGAACGCCTCTCCAGGCAGGATCGGATACGCCAGGGATCTTGCTTGTACCAGACGTCAGGTATGGTAGCCCCCCCCCCCAAGTCAGAGAGGCAAAGCGGCTACAGATCATTTGCCAAACGTCAAACTTCAATCCCTCATATCGTCATCGTGAGGGCACAAGAAGTTGCACGAGCCACCGTCTAGCTCTCGTCATGTTCCCACGAAGTGGGCAGCTAAGGACGACATCGATTGCGCCCGTGCCGACCGTTGCTTTTTTTTTCTTCTCCCCCCCCCCTCACAGTCTGGCTAGCACGAGCACTGTTTGCTGTGTCAGAAGATGGAGCCAAACCTGAAACACGGAGGCGCATTGTGAGGGGTCCTGGCTAACCGTTGTTGGGAAGATACAAGCCACCCCGGCTAGGCAATCAGATTTCAGGCTGATTTCACCCTCGTGACATGGTGGAAAGGCCTCTCTCCATTGTGTGTGCCAAGCGCTCAGATGACTGAACGTCAAACTCCAGTACTCCAGTGACCGTTTAGTCGGTGACCAACCTTGTCGGACGAATTACCAACAAGTCAGCCAGCCGTGCCATGGACCAAACACTGCCGCCTCCACCGGTCACCCACTATGAATGACACCGGAATGACTGCATCCTCTTTGCAGTGTGCCTCGACCAGGCTTCCTAGGACGGGACCTCCTGCGTCTCACTGGTGCTCAAGCAGAATGCGCCTCGTCTCTGCGAATTATTGCTGCGCACGCGCTTACCTGGCGGCTTACGCGTGTAGCCTCTCGGCCCTCTCCCTCTTCCGCCTCTCCTGGCAAAGATTGGATAATTAAAGCCAGCAATGCGTGACAGCGGATGAGGCTGATGGATAGGATTGGGCTAAAATCCGTTGTCCATGAGATTCGGAGACGGGGTTTGCCCGTACAAACTGTAGTAGGATCCCCCACCGATAATTCTATTTTTTTCTTTCTTCTTTTTCTTCTTCTTCCCCCGTGCTTCGTTACTTACCCTAGAAGCATGGTGAAGAAGAGGGTCATGAGATCATGGCTGTGTCTGTGTGTGGATGACGAATCCCGAGGCAGAATGGCTAAGAATAGCTGTTCGAACTCTGCCCATCGACCTCGTAAGGACAATCAACTGTCTACAGTTACGAGGGGACGAAAGATTCTGTCTGTCCTTGTCCGTCCCCATGGGGCCCATCGATGCTGTCAGAGTCAAGAGGTAGCAGAGTGACGACATGTATCAGACGGGACGGCTCCAAAATTGCGCTGAATCATGCTTAATTTGCGCACAGGCATGGAGCGCAGACACGAGAGAGAGAGAGAGGGGGAGAGCGAGAGAGGGTCGCGACCCAGCTCGGTCGGAAGTTTTTTTTTTTTAACTCAATGTACAACGCGCTCACGGACGCCGATCCAAAATTTCAAGGTTGGTTCCGCGTCTGTTGTACTTACCGCACAGTTCGGCGTGCCTTGCTTCGAGTTCTGGGTTCTTCCATGGCCGGGAGATTTGACCTCCTAGTCGAGGTTTGCAAGTAAACATGCCAGTTTCAAGAGTTATCGACTTGAGGGGGAAAAAACGAGAAAGAATGGAAGACAACAAGCAAAACAAGCACCCATGCCGGGTCGTTTAGTTTTTTCCCTCCTGGACTATCCTTCACCCATGTGTTCCAGCTGTGCCGCTCACTGCAACAGCACAGACAATTCCAACCTCCTGCGGGCTCCTGCACGAGCGCCTCATACAGCCCTAAGTCTACAACTCAAAACTTAACCAGGTTAATAATATGTCTGATAGCTCGGGTATGTCGATCCTCACTTACAGCACTACTCCCAACTGTCAGATTCACAATCTCTTTCCCCCCCCCCCCCACCTCTCCCCTTCGTTCACGGTTCACTACTTCGTGATGATGAAACAGGACTAGCCGCATTTAACGAACCCTAAAGAATTTCGAGCCAGAGGGTGGAGGCAGTAGGCAGTAGGCAGGCAGGTAGGTAGGTAGGACACGGAGCAAAATCTGAATCAGGCCAGTCTGGCAGTCCTGTCGTCTGATTGTGATGTTGATGGGATGGATGACCTTGACGGCGGTCATGCTGCGGCTCTCGCCCAACGTCAGGTCGACCCTTCAGACTTTTTTGTGTTCCGGAGGGGGCTTTACCACCTAGTAGACTGCATGAGCTTTGATACGGCATGATCATGAGGTGGATGCTGCTGCTGCTGCTGCTGCTGCTGGTTCAAGGCTGTGAGCTCTGTCGGCCCACGTGCGTACCTACACTGGCTGGGGAAGCCGGGGCTGAAGTCCGTCTCGCCGGGCCCGGGATGCAGGCAATATCGGACCATGCTGCTGTGGCCAGGCTCCCAGCTCCGGCTTGCGGTCTTTTGGCTGGACACTTTCGGAACGGGCCTCTCACGGAGCCATTTGGGTGAATTGGGATCACGGTCCCATACTGCCTGCCAAAGGGGCCCTCTTTGTCCCTCCTAGATGGATGAGCGCAATTCGTACGACAACGGTGCGCATCTTCTATGGTGGGTTAGGTGGTATGAGAGTCTACATAGGTAGCACCCTCAGCTGGTTGTTTGCAGTCTGGTCATGCATCCACGTGTTTCGCGAGTCTCAAGTCTGATGCTGTTTACAGGTTGCCTTGTTCTCGACACTAGGACTCATACCCGCAAGTCTCGACTCCTTATCTCAAGCTCAGGCCTGGCTGAGGATTACGTGGTGACTTAAACACCACATTTGCTTTGGCATCGTCTGTAATATGACCTCAATATTCTGTTAGAGCATATCGCTGTTGCCGCCTTCACTGGCGAACCACTCAGTTCTAGATACCTCAGTCTCGTATTTGAGGGCAATGGTGAACGTTCCACTGGATATCATATCCAGACACTCACGACTTGGGAATAGAGAGATACTGGCGTACCGCTCTTGCTTAGTTTCACACAGCTTTATGGCGCAGACTTTTTGAGAATATACAACGGCGACATAGCATCACTTGGTTCTGGCCTGGCCTGGCCTAGCTACATCTTGTGTCTGTCGTGCTCGTCGACCTCAGGCACTCAAACCCCAGGCAACCCATTCGAATCTTACTAATACATTCTACAGACGCTAGGCTGGTCAGTTATAGAGAAGAGGCCCCTATTCAATACTTCTAAACCATACGCTAAGCTTCCGGTACGATGAATTGTTGGCCGGGAAGTGTGGCTCAGTGACGGGAAAGGGGAAATCTTTCTTCTCGAGTCCCGGTTTCGTCGTGACTTATTCTTCTATAAGTACATATGCAGATAAAACTATTGAGTCCCCTGTATCTGATTGAAGAATCGTTTCACTTTATGTTGGTTGACAACCGCTCACCTTGGGTTCAACCCAGTTAGATGATGCCGGAGGCTGGCTAATTCCCTTGGGGATCTGGACACCCAGTGGCCAATCTACACTGGAGTTTTGTCTCTCCTCGGCTTCATGTTCTCTCCAGTCTCCATGTGATTTCACCTTGGTCTACTCGTTTCCACGACTAGTCGTCGGCTGTTTACATCGTGTTTCCGAAACGCAGAGCTTTGATTTCTAGAGCTTCGACCTTGAGCAACCCCTTCTCCCAGGTAGGCTGTACAAGTTCGAGTCGACTCCTTCGGCAGAAGCTATGAGAGCACGCTAGAGGAGGCTTTCGTTCAAGAGCATCGCTCGCAGGGACAGACTTGGTGCACTTAGAGCTATGCAACCTCGGTGCTAATATTTCCTTCTCAGAAGTAGAAAGAGGCATGTTGTCCGGGTGGGGGTGTTAATATTTCGTATACACATGATAACCTCAACTTGACCTAGCTTTTGCTGCTGGCAAGCTGGTCGGTCAGTCTACTGGTGTTCTTCTAGATAATATGGAGTCCCTCCCCCCCCCCCCCTTCCCCTTCAAGAAGAAAGTTTGTCGGGTTGCCTCCCAGTGAGGAGGAGGAGGGCTCCAACGGCTCGGGCCATAGTGTGGACCATTGGACCATCACACGTGGTAGGGTTTTGATCATCTCTTGGCACCGAATACTTTAGGATTTTCATGTATCGCTGGGCTTCTGGAATATTGATGGGGATGGCAGTTGAAGAATGACGGCGTGTCCGCAGGTGTGGAAAAAAGGGGGTTGCTGCTTACCATAGCAATTAAGCAAGTGCTATGTAAGAAGAAGACCTGTCCCACGACTCGTGCTGTATCATAGCACTATGGGGTACTAAGGTAGGCCACCGCGTAGGGAGCTGCCGCTGTCAAGCCAGAGTATCCATTAATTATCACATCACCATCCCATCCCACCCACCCATCCATCCAACCAACCAACCAATCGACCACCGACAATCGAATCCACACAACAGCGGACAAGAGTCCACAATTCCTGCGGATTGGGAAGATTGGCACCCCACCTTGAAATATGCACGGAAAAGGGCCAGCTGCATGTAATTTTGATAGACGAGGGGAGGCACAGACGGGCACGACTGGCCAGAGAGCCCAATCGCGTCAGCCTGCAACCATACATACATACACTCTGACCTCCTCCGCCTGGGCCAGTCTGTAGTCAAGCCGCGATCCCTGCCGAGTGGAAGGCCTTTTTCATTCGAGAAGGAGAGGGGCAACATGGAAGAAGGAGAAGAAAAAAAAAGAAAGGAAAAGGTGTGACAGCTCGCAGAGCACATCGCAGCTTGCATCGCATCACAGTGCAGTGCAGCACACTACTGCAAGGAGTACCAATGTTGGGACGGATATGGATGTAATGCTACCAACCCCTCTTTCTTTTTCTGTCCTCGTTGTGGTCTCGTGTGAGAAAGTTTTGGCTCGGACGCGCCCTCTCCCCCCTCTCTCTCGAATTCCTGTCTAGAAACGGAAGTGTAATTTCGAGATATCGATATCGCTGATTTTTCTGATATTGACTGACTCCTCCTTTTGGGCCCAATTGCCTACTACCTTTTACGGTGGGTCGCAACACACACCTCGACAGCAATTGACTCTTTGTTCTTCATTCTCTCTTCCTCCCTCTTCTTCGGTGAGCAGTAATTGACCAAATTCACCCACGCGGCTGAAGTCGCCACCAACCGTCTCGCCCTTGGAGCCCGAGTATTGAATCAGCAGTGGATCGTGTGAACCCTCCTCACAAACATTTTCCATCTCCCTGGCCGGTCATCCATTGAGACGAGATCCCTACTGTATATCTCAACGCGACTATACCCAGCATTGCCAGGGTTCCCCTTATCTTTCTTTTTTTCTCTTTTTAATTTTAAATTTTTTACTATTACGTTCTTTTTCCTAATTTGGTACTTGTCATGCCAACAAGGACGGCGAATTGACGAAGCCTATTTGATGGGATCAAGAAGAAGAGTAGACGGAGGATAATTGTTTGACGTTGGTACTACGAGACCTGGAACCTGAGTTTCCCTCTCGTCGATAGACAGACACATCTTGGTGTGACAGCAACACTGCTGTGGGCAATGGCTTCCCCAGAAGGACCAAAAGAGGTAGCAGGTGGTTCACCACCACCACTGCCAGGAGGGCCACCGACCTGTGACGAGGTCGCATCTGGATCTGGCGACAGGGCTGTCCAGATCCAAGCCGCCGTTTCGCATCATCACCCGAGTCACCTCACCCAGGCTCAGCCTCAACCCCAGACTGAGACCCAGAGTCTCGAAACAGGCGTTGCCAAAAATGCAGATCCTACTACTGTCATCACTATCCTCGGGGACGACAACCACGACGACCACCCCACGATACGCCCGCCGCCAGAAGATGCAGACACAACAACAGCGACGACAGCAGCAGCAGCAGCAGCAGCAGCAGCAGCAGCAGCAGTAACTTCCCCCCTCTCCTCCTCCTCGCAGATACATATGCACAGGCTCAATCACTCGCCCTCCAAGCTCCCTGCCTTTCGCTTCGCCGACCGCAGCTCTCGCTCGTGGGGCAGGAGTGGTGGTGGTGGTGATGTGCTCGGCTCGCTGCAGAATCACCACTCCCTGCAGGTGCCCATTCAGGCCGTCTCACATCACCCACCAGACCCTAGCGGGATTCCTGCAGGGGGCGGCAGCAAGCTCACCCCACCAGCGAATCCAGGTCCCCTTTTAGTGGGCACGGCAGCGCACCAAAATACCACCAGCACCCTGGAAAATAGCACGGGATGCAGCAGTCAAGGCCCTCCTCCTCCAGCTGCCTCCGCATCGGCCTCGCCCTCACCCTTGCCCTCGCTCCCTAATGCTGGTGCTAGTGATACTGCCAGAACTACTATTACTACTACTACCGCTACCACTACCACTACCACTACACTTAGTGAAACAACTCCCGCACCGCTCCCCCCAACACCAACTGCACAGCACCTGACCGAGAGTGACAATCAACGCCAGGACGCCCACGCTCCTACGTCAGCCGACTCACTGCGCTCACCCCCATCCACAACGTCGCCCGACCAGGACAGCCACCAGAGGTCGCGAGCGTCGACCTACGAGACTGCCTCCGCCTCGGCTCCCGTCACCCCAAACGCCATAGACAGGAAGCGACCTGCCTCTTCACGGATTGACGAGTCGATCACCACCACCACCACCACCACCTCGACTCCAGCTGCCGCTCCCGGCTCCTCTCGCTCCTCCTCCTCAGCGCCCCCTACTCCTCAATCGCAGGCCGACACCGAGTCGTCGCCCTGCTTCTACACGCCCATCACCCGTCCGCGAACACGCCGCCGAGATTCCTCGAGGGACTCGTGCAGCGCGCCGTCATTTCTCATTTCTCGAGGAGGGCAAAAGGAGGACGTGCCCACACCCGAGTCCTCGACCAAGGAGTGGACCCACGGCCATCGCGGGCTCATATCGCCCAAGGCCCTAGCCAGAAATTTTACAGATGAAATCAAGGAGATTGTTGTTTCACGACGACGGAGATCGAGCACATCAAGACCACCCATATCGAACAGACGATCAGCATCCCTGCCCTGCCCTGCCGCGACGACGACGACTCCTAGCCGCAACCCCCCCTTACTACGCACCTCTCGCCCGTCGTCAGGCTCCCGCAAGAGCTCCGCACCCGACATGAGTAAACCATCCTATCGCTACTACGACGATGGTGACGACTACCACCAGGGCGCAAACCACAGAGATCACTCGCTGCGGGCGCTCGAGGGCCGGGTTGGCAACGACTGGTCGCGAGACGCTGCGCCGCCCGATGCTGAGGATGAGACCCCGGAGAGCGAGAACAATACGGCAGACATCTTTATGAGAATCGCGCGGGAGGACTCGTCCACCTCGCTGCCCCGGCCAAAACCGAACAACGGACGCGCCGAGGAGGAACCAAACGGCACAGTAGTAAGTCAAGTCTCTTGCTCTTCTTCTTCTTCTTCTACTTCTTACCCAGATGTTATCATGGTGTGTATCCGTGTCGTTCCGATCTTCATTGGCCGGATGGAGTAGCGGTTCCTGAATCTCCATTGAGGGGGCTCCTGCAGGTTACGAGTCGATGTGGAGACTTCCCTTAATTGCGACCTTGTCTCGGCTCGCTGCTTGTGTACCTGGGCAGATCACCCCTTCATCTCTCTTGAGAGAGAGAGAGAGAGAGAGATGATCATGTCACACACACACGCACACACACAAACATACTTTTCCTTTCCTCTCTTTATGTCTCTTGCCTGTAAAGCAGTAGCTCGTGTCTTGGAAAGAACAAGATTTGCATGGAAACTGATAGCTTACAGTCTCGCGTCGTGCGCCGTCAACGGCCAAACTCGGGTTATTATGGTGGATCTTCAGCAGCAGCAGCAGCGCAGAGACCTGCCACCCCACCCTCGGCCTCACGACGTGTGTCCGACCACCATCAGCAGCAGCAGCAGCAGCAGCAGCAGGTATCATCATCTCGTACAAGGCGAGCACCGGAGGATCAACTCGAGCAGCAGAATACCAACCGGGATTCATCATACCAGAGCAGTGTGGTAGGCCGTCCTTCTCTGAAACTGGACTCCGCCGCACGGGCGCCGTCCAGAATGCCTGCCTTGAAGCCGTCCCCGATCACACCGCGCACACAGAGCGTTCTCGACAACTCGAGCGACAGGAGTTCCATCTTTGCGCGGAGGCCATCGACCAAGGCTGGCGACCACAGCCGTTCCTCGTCCATTCGCCAGCCCACGGGGCTGTCCAAATCCTTTACCTCCTCGACCATGACCCTGAGAAATGGGGACGCCTCCTCGCACCAGGTGGGTGGAGGGCAGCTCCCCGAAGCATCTGAATCGTCCAACTCTACCGCGGCGCCGTCGACGGTCTGGGACGAGCTCGACGAGCTGAAGTCGCGAATCCACCGGCTGGAGCTGACGGGCAAGATCCCCAAGACCTCAGGCGCGGCCATCTCGAGAATATCGGACGAGAGGCCGCCCACGTCGGGCACTGGTGCCACCACGCTGTCGGGCTCGCCGAAACGCGCGCCAGGCGTTGGCGATTCGCAGACGGAGATCGTCAGCCTCGCGACGACGTCTCGGAAGGAGACGCAGCCATTACTGCGGCCTGCCCTTGCCAAGATGAAGCCGTTTGTGAGCTCTGACGTCTATGATGCCATCGAGGCGGCCGCCAATGATGCATCCTCGCTGTCGCAACTGATGGGCACAGCAGGCCAGCCAGGCCCGATCTCGAGCGGCGCAAGCAGCATCGGGCTCGGTGGCTCCAGCACGATCACGGACCGACAGCTGCGGAAGAAGGCAGAGAGCATCTGTCGGAACCTGACGGAGCTGTGCGTGGCCCTCACAGAGGAGGGATCCCAGCGGAAGAACACGTCGTTGTCAAGACCACAGACGCGGGGCACTGCGGGGACCAGAGAAGACGACCTGCCAGGCAGCCCGCCGACCATGAGAGTCTTCACCGGGCGGAGGAGCGCCGGACCGGATGAGCCCCTCCCCAGCGTGGAGGAGTTCAGCAGTCCTCGGGTGACGAGGCTGGAGAAGAGGGCGACGTTCAACTTTACGGGGATGAATGGTGCCTCTTCCAGCGTGCCGAGCCCGAGGTATGCAGCCAGCGTGCTGGGCGGCGAGGAGGGACGCAAGTCCTCTCTGGTGGTGTCACGGGCACGGCGTGGTGTGACGGAGGAGCCCGACGACCAGGGCCGGAAGACGGCACTGCTCAGGACGCGACGAGCACTCACTGCGGAAGCCGAGGATGCGGAGGACCCTGAGGAGACGCGGCGCATGTCGTATGCGATCGCGCCGCGGCGCGTGACGACCATCAGCCGCGTCAGTAATATCGACGAAGAGCCACAGGTGGGCTCGCGCGCACCATCGAGAGCTGTCACCGAGGTGGGAAGGGGCCTGCGGATTGCCGTGCCGACCCGGGACAGTACACCACGCCGGCCCGTAGGCCAAGAACCGGTGTCGGCAAGCGCAGCCCAGCCCCCGAGACGCCTGCTCACATCGGCCCTGCCGACCCCGGGCCCGCCATCCTCGTCTCGACTGATGACGCCCACGACGCCGAGCGGGCGTCGGTTCCTCCAGGTCAATCGGCAGCAGCAGCAGCAGCAGCAGCAGCAGCAGCAGCAGGATAGGGACGACACCAGCAACATCACGGGTCGACTAGCCTCGGCCCGCGGACAACGGTACTCGCTCGGTGCCCCGTCGACAGCCTCGGCCTCTCAGCCTACCATCCTGCACCGCAAGAGACATAGCGGGATCCCGGGCATCTCTGGTACGGCGTCTAACGTGGGCGGCTACAGGTGAACTTTGCTGGCCGGAGGGGTTTGCATGCAGACAAACTGCTGTTGCTGCTGCCTGTGTATGGATTGTGCTCATAGCGAGCGACCCCAATGAGACCAGAATGAAGTTGCACAACTTGGTGTGTATAAAGAATTGAAGCATCAGGAGGCGTTTTTTTTTGTTCGTTTTCTTTTGTCAGGAAGACTTGAGAGGTTTCACGCATGCATGGAATGACAAAGGGCCGGCATAACATCAGCGGGTGGTTTTTTCTTTCTTTCTTTTTTATTTTTATAAATCCGCAGAGCTACATTTTTCGTTTGTCATCTTGCTTTTCTTTGCATCGGTTCTCTACGAGAGAAAGGAGGTGTTCGAGGATATCAACGGCGGTGGCGACGGCGTTTTATCTGCGCAACAGGGGAGCGGTGAAGGGCGAGGGAAAGAATACACGCCATGAATGGCATTCGAGATGTATGAGGGAAAGCGGCTGGTGGGCAATCCAAATGAATGGAAACCCCCTACAACACGAGACGAGAGAAAGCAACAATTCTTCTTTCCCTCTCTTCTCTTCTCTTCCCTCCCTCTCTTCTCTCTTTGTGGTTGCAGAGGAGGAGTTTTTGGGCGTCAGGCCGGGCCGTAAGCATCGATACCCCCACCGGCTGACTTTTTGAATTTGGGATACAACGAGGGGAAAAGAAAAATTCAATGATGAAAGGGGTCTGTCCGCTGTTATAATGTATTTTTATTTTTATTTTTATTTTACGATTGATTGCCTTTGAATATGCATTCCTGGGCAGCTTGTGCCAATGTACTACTTGCTATATGCTTTTTGCCCTGTGCAGGAAGAAAGTGCGAATATTGTGTCTGTGTTCATTATATTTTGTGAGTCCATCGGCAAAAGACTTGCTGGGCTCCATCTCTTTCTTTAGAGAAGAGGGAGAGGGAGGGGGAGGGGGAGGGGGAGGGGGAGAAAATTGGATAAAATGATAACTCCTGGTTTTGACAATTCCTCTTGAATGTATATGGTGGAGAGAATTGCAGTACATCAGTGAGGTCAATGTTTCACCTCGTTCTTTGAGTGAGTGAGTACTTAGTGAGTCAGGCCGGCTGAAGACGGCAAGTGTGTGTAGATTTTTTCTCCACTATAGAGAAGCAGCATGTCATATGCCTTTGAAATATTTACCTTCCTTTGTTGAACAAACTCCAGAGCTGAAAATTAAAGACAACAACACCACCAATTCATGGCAGCTTAACAATCTTTGATGATTGAGAACTTCAAATTTACTACTAGACAGACAGACAGACAGACAGACAGACATCTTGCGTGGATGCGACTCCTGTCATTGCAAGAGAGCCTCATCACCACCCATCGCCGTTTCTTGTCCAGCACTGCTTCGGCTGTCACGACCACCAGACGACTTCATTCGCAAAGATCACCACCAACAACAATAACAAAAACAACAACAAGACCAGGTGCCACGACTCCTCATAATCAGCCCGTCACCCAGCTCCCACAACAAAGACAGTCTTCTCTCCCCATCATCACCAACCCAGCCAAGCCTCCTCCTCTTCCTCGCTCCTCCTATTCGTCACCCACGGCCATGGACACAGACGACCTGGCCGAGCAGCTTGAGGAGCAAGTCTCGCAGCAGCAGCAACACCACCACCGCCGCCGTCTTGAGGCCAAGGGAAAGGGCGGCGGCGGCGGATCGAAGGGCGCAGGGCAGGGCGCAGGGCAGGGCGCAGGGGGCGGCGGGGCAAAGAGGGAGAAGGATGTCTCGCGGGCGCTGTCGAGGTTGTTGAGGCATCAGGCCTTGAATGCGGGTATCAAGTTGGATCGGGAGGGGTATGCGCCGCTGGAGAAGGTGGTGAGTTTTACTCTTCTTCTCTTGTGACGTTCTGGTTGTCCTGGGAGGTTTCAGGGCTTTTGAGTCGAGGGCGAGATGGTGGTTGGAGGCTCTTCAAGGTCGATCTCTTTTGAAGTGTCGTGAGGGCCTGGCATACCACTCTACTTCTCTCCATCTCTCTCTCACTCTCTCTCACACTCTCTCTCTCACTCTCTCTCTCTCTCACACACACACACACATTCGACTTCATCTGTCTGATATCTCAAACTAACACACCACCACAGCTCCAATGGGGTCCCCTCCGCACCCTCAACGTCTCCGCCCAAGAAGTCATCGACATAACAGCCTCCAACGAGAAGCAGCGCTTCTCCATGAAGCCCGCCGACAGCACCACGGCCGAGCAGGCCGACGCGTCGTACTGGCTCATCCGCGCCAACCAGGGCCACTCGATCCCCCTCGAGGACGACGGCCTCCTCAACCCCATCACCCTGGACAACATCCCGCCTACCGTGGTCCACGGGACGTACATTGCCTTTTGGCCGGCCATCGTCGAGAGCGGTGGGCTGCGGCGCATGGGGCGGAACCACGTGCACTGCTCGACCGGCCTGCCCCGCAATAGGGACAGCAGCAAGGGTTGTGGCGGTGACAACGATGACAACGTCGACGTCGACGACAACAACAACAACAACAACAACAACAACAACAACAACAACAACAACAACAACAACAACAACAACAACAACGCACCCAGTGTCATCTCGGGCATGCGGGCAGACGCGGAGCTGCTGGTATACGTCGACGTGCGGAGGAGCCTCGAGGACGGCGCGATGAGCTGGTGGATCAGCGACAACGGCGTCGTGCTCACGGCTGGTGTGGGCGAGGAAGGGCTGGTCCCGGCTACGTACTTCAAAGAGGTCGTGGGCCATAGGAAGGAGGACGAGGTGGGCGTGCTGTGGAGGGATGGGGTCAAGGTGGCGGATCTGCCCGAGGGGGTGAAGGGGAGACCGCCGCCTGCCAAGTCTGGAGGAAAGGGTGGGAGAGGTGGGAGAGGTGGACGTGGGAGAGGGCGAGGGCGAGGGCGAGGGGCGTGATGGAGGCGGGTTTGGAGTATGTGATGATGACTCTGGGTGAGGGGGCTCAGGTTTTCTCTATTGCCACACGACACACACAGCTGTACGTCTTATGCAGGTTTCATGAATGAAAGGGGGAATAGGTAATTTATTTGTTCAACCCCCCCCTTTTCTTCTTCTTCTTTTTTGTTTTGGTATAGAAGAGTATCTCGCAGCCGAATTCTTCTACAGCATAGTATTCATCATCATCATAAGGGAGTCATTCTTCTTGTCTCTCCCAAGATAGAAAGAAATACTCATCCCCACGGGTCCGACCGTGTATGTTCGACCGAGGGGGGGGGGGGGGGGGGGGGAATCAAATCCCTCCTAAAGTGCTTCTCGTTTGCTTCAGTCAAACATCACACATTCCTTCCTTTCCGAACCGTCCTTGACGCCGCCAGAAAGAAAGAAGAGGGAGAAAGAAAGAAGAGGAAGAAAGAAAGAAAGAAAGAAAGAAAGAAAGAAAGGAAGAAGAAAAAAAAGATACATCGCCGACATGTAAGCGTGCCTCTCAATAATCTAAACCAAGCTCCTTCTGCAGCGACGCAAACAGCGCCTCCCTCTCCTCCCTGATGGCCCTGAGCCGCTTCAGCAGCCGAGCATCAACAGCCCGTTGCAGTATCCCCCGCGCCCGCTCAGGGACGCCCCTGACGGTGGCAGACTCCCGGAGGCCGATCAGCTCCTCGTCGCCATAGTCGTCGAACTCGGGCCACGCGTCGAGCAGGCCCACGCCCACCTTGGATTTGGCGAACTGGTATTTCGGGACGCGGATGTTGAGCTGACTGCAGAGGCCGGCGACGCTATCTACTGCGGTCGAAGGAGCTGGCGGGGACACGTCGTCATCATCATCGTCGTCATCGTCGGCCTCGTTGTCGGTGGTGAGGTTGATGGGGGTGACGGTGGCCTGTAGTCTCTTTGGCGGGGGAAGCGGCGGCGACATGGTTGCGGTAGCCCTCGCTGACGAGGCTCTCTTCAGCGGCGCGCCCCCTGGAGTTCTCTCTCCTACCACTGTCGCCTCCTTCTCCTTCGCCATCACTGCCGCTGGCGGGGCTGGGGCTGGAGCGGGGACAGCGACCGCCCGCTGCTGCTGTTGCTGCTGCTGCTGAACCTCGAGTTCCCCGGCCTGCGTGCCATCGGGGCCAGGGTAGGCGAGGGCAAAGCGCCGGGGCATCTTCCTGGAGGCGAGCAGCCAGTCCACGGCCGACTTGGCGGCATGTGTCTTGGCAGCCTTCTTGGTGCTGAAGGTCGGGACCTCGCCGTGGTCACCGAGGCCGTACCCTGGGGCAGGGAACGACTTGATGCCTTCTGCCGAGTGAAGGAGGGCCCCTTCTATCGATACGCTGCTCTTCCACTGCAAGGGATCACCTCCTGGCGTGTAAGTTATCTTGCCCACCCAGGGATTGGTCTGAGAGAATTCTGTAATTTTTTATTATGATTATTTAATTCAATTGGTGTGAGTGGAAGAGAGAAAGAAGAAGAAAAAAAAAGAAAGGTTTACAGAGAGGTGGGGAAGGGAGAGGAGAGTATCCATACCATTCAATATGCCGATGAAGTTCAGGTCGTCAGGGAGGGGAGAGGGAGGGGCGAGGCGAAGCGTCTCGAGGGCTTGCTCTTGTGCGGGGGTAAGTGGTGCTGGTCTATTGTGAATAACCTCGTACGCCTCCTGATGGGTAATCCATGCCTTGACTTCCTGATAGACGGCGCTGGGGAAGACGTTGTTTGAGGTCATGGTGGGCGGTGGTCTGGTCAGCGGGGCTGAGGTTTGTTTTCTTCTCGTAGGACTTCTTCTGATTGTGGATTTGTGGTATCAAACAAGGGGGGAAGAGGACAAACGGCCTGCAGCAGTGAAGCTGAAGCGCAAAATGGAGTTTAAGCTCCTCACACGTAGGGCGGCCCGTGGTGGTAGGCCTCCTGCATTATGGTGTGGTGGGGTAAAAAAAAGGTAACTCTCTGGGCAGGCTGTAAGACCACCTAACAATCTGCCTTGGCCAACAAAATAGAATGTAGGGTGTGTTGGCATGGGATCACCGCAGTCGTTGGCAGTCTTGAGGGAGAAAATCAAAATGGTAAACAAAGGGACTGATCAGTTTGGATGTAGGTGGAAGGAAAAGACAGAAAAAGAAAAAAAAGAAGAAGAAAAAAAACAACAACCTGGCAGACGCTGGTCAGTGTCCAAGTAAACAGTACTTGATACCTGCTTCGCCGAATCAGGCAAGGATGATACATAATACTATGCGACATGCCAGCCTTTACCACTGTGGACGAGCATGTGATCATCTGGGGATGACAGCCTGTAGTTTTCTGAATAGCCACCTATTTTCTTTTCTTTCCTTTTCTTCTTCCACAGACCAAATGTCGTGTGTAGACCTTGGATGAGATTATTTGCTCCTTGATGAGATATTCTGTCCTATGCTGCATTCTCTTCAGAAGTGAAAGGCTCTTGATTCTTGGGAAATCATGCCATTCATGGGTATCAAAGTGTGATTGTTGTACTTGTTCCAACAAAGATAGAAGGCCGTTGTGATGAGAAACTACTCCATCAGCCGAAAAAGTCGCTCTCGTCTCCCGAGTCCTGCTCCTCCGCCTCTACATGATTGTGCCGACCGTTCTTCCTCTTGTCCTGGTGCTTGAAGACGCCAGCCTTCGTGCTCTGGTGGGCCATTTCCGGCTTCGACTCCTTGCGCTCCGACTTCTTGCGGGTAGCCGTAACCCTCGTGGTGGGCACCTCAGCCTGGAGAGAACCCGCAGCAGCAGCAGCAGCAGCATCATCATCTGGCTTCTCTGGCCGCCGCTCCTGGATCCGCTCTAACGCGCGTGGTCCCTGCCCCATGGCTTCCTCGATCTCCTTCCACACGGCGGGCCGTTCCGAGTGCAGTGCTCTCTTTGCTATAGGCTCGTCCTCGCCAGAATCCTCCTTGGCCTTGCCTGCCGCCGGGTAGAGACCAATGTAGCGCTCCATGAAGGGGAAATATTTTGTATAGTACCAGTCGACCTCGGCTTTGTGGAAGTCCTCCTCGAGCAGAACCTTCTCCTGCGGGTCGGTGGCCTTGTCGAGGCGTTTCTTGAGCTGCTTCCTCAACCTCTCTGCCTTTTGCCTCTCTGCGGACAAATGCTCTCACGTTAGCTACCAGAGTCTATAAACGCTTCCTGTGGTACGGCGCGTGACGACGACGACGACGACGACGACGAGGAGGAGGAGACATACCAAAGAAGCGGACCTTGTGGTACTTGGAGATCATCTCGTTCCGCTTTTTCTTGTGCTGCAGGTCTTGGATCTGTCTCTTGCAGTGCGCCAGCTCCAGCTCCAGGTTCCGCTGAACATCTGACGGCATGTCGCCACCTCTCGCAAACCGCCGCTCGATATCTCGTGCGCGCTTCTTGATCTCGTTGAGCGATTGATTTTGTGGGGCGTTGGTGTTGCTGCTGTTGTTGTTGTTGTTGTTGTTGTTGTTGTTGTAGTCTTTGGGCCTGTGCTGGTGGTGATTGAAGGGTTTCCTCTTCTTGTTCGCTGCTGCATCGCGCGTTGTTGCCGATGCCTCGACTTCGGCGTAGGACCGTTTGGAGCCCATCTTGAGGTTTTCCCGAGGGCAAGAAGACCGTGACAATAGTTGCGAGGGCTGGTTCTGGTGGATTGGGGAATGTACTGGCACCAAGGGGGTGTGTTCCTCGACACACTCACTCACTGTCTGGGGTTGCGTTCAAGAATTCTCTTGACTTTCGAAGAGGTACCCTGAATTTCAGGGTTACTTATCTTATCAGTAGGCTTATTTATTGTATTAGTCCCTTGCCAGGGCGCTTGAGCAATTTACACAATTACCCCTCCCCTGCCGCTACGGGCTTAGGTTAGGGGCGTGTTGATAGAAAAAGAGAGAGAGGCTCAACACGCAACTAACGCTCGAGGAAGGACCTACACAGTAAGTCGTTCCTTCTTCTTAAGATCACTGCTCAGTCAGTCTAACATGGCTACCAACGCATTTCTTAAGATGGATTCTATATGAGTAAATGAAACCAACCAACACTTTACTGTCCATCATCACCACGCAGGGATATGTATGACCATCGTGGTGTTTGAATCATTGGTTGCATGAGAAATTGTCAACACGACCACCACCCTTTCCGAGGCGGGCGGGCGTCCCTAGTAAAATAAAGGACGATGGATCGCCCAGAGCCAGGACTGATCAAATGGTCGCCCAACGCCAGCTACGATTCTTTTCTTCACCTGAACCTACAGCAACGAGTTGTTCAGCTCTACAAGCCCACCGGTCACGCGCAGCACGCCCGCTTCGATTACGAAAAGATCTCGAAACACGATGAGGTCCCGCCCTTGACCACCTACGACTGGTCCCCCTCGGCACAGGGCCTAGTCGCCGTCGGCACATCTACTGGCATCGTCAACCTTCTGAGGGTAGATGACGGTTCAAACGACTACAAGGAGCTCATTCCCAAGGTGGCCCGGACCTGCCTGGCAGTGGCCTTCAACACGACCGGCCTCCTGGCTGTCGGGCTGGACAGGGTCAGGAATGACCCGTGTCTCCATATCTGGGACGTGAATCGCCTCTCTACCATCCATGACACCGGCCCTGGCTTTCCCTTGGGCGCCCTGATCGCCAAAGACCCGTGGAAGCGCCTTGAACATAATGCGTCCATCTCGAGCATCAAGTTCTTCGAGGACAACCCTCACACGCTGGTCGTTGGCATGAAGGGGTCCG
The DNA here is from genome assembly GCA_014849955.1 of Cryphonectria carpinicola. Lineage (NCBI taxonomy): Eukaryota > Fungi > Ascomycota > Sordariomycetes > Diaporthales > Cryphonectriaceae > Cryphonectria > Cryphonectria carpinicola. The sequence goes on along the minus strand of JACWRQ010000114.1, from coordinate 70,369 downwards.
GGCTGCGAATACATGACCTCCGCGAGGGTTATGATTCCGTCATCAACTTCCAGACAAAGTGCAACAACAACCTCGCCATCGACTACGCCGACCAGAACTACTTTGCCTCCTCTGCTCTCGACTCGCCCGTCGTCATGGTGTGGGACCGCAGGGCGCTCAGTCGGACTGTGGCCTCGCCGGCGTACCTCGAGGCCGTCGACGTGGACAACATGCCACTGGGCGGCGCACTCTGCTTGTCCCAGGCCATGGAGCTGGAGAGGGACCCCCAGGCCAGGAGCTCCAGGAGCTCCCTGATCCGCAAGCTGGGCTACTGCCGGGACCAGAGGGGCATGCTCGCGGTGCTGTCTCGGACTGGCCAGCTCAAGGTGTTCTCGACACAGCAGGCCGGCCACGCGCCCGGGAACACCGAGCTGGAGAGCCCCCAGCTGCTGCAGGTCCGAAGGTCTTATGAGATGGACAATTTCTACACCGACACAGACCGGAAGAACGAACGAATCGTCTCATTTGACTGGGTCACCTCGCCCTCCCCATGGCTCGGACCGAGACTGCTCGTCCTTCGCAACAACGGGGCATTCGAGATTCTAGAGGCACCCTGTGTTACAAGAATGTATCCTTACAAGTTGACCCCGTGGCAGGCACCACACAGAGATCTAGCAGGTACGTCTAGACCGATACTCTCATGGTTCACGGGTGGTTTTTTTTTGGGGGGGGGGGGGAAACTAATTATGACTTTAGATGGTGATTCTTATCATAATATCCTGCGTCTGGAAAGCAACCAGGCCGAGGAGACATTGGGGCCATTCGTTCTGGAGAACTTCTTGTCAAACCTCCCAATCTTTGAGCCGGACAGGGCCAGTGTTGCCGCCATGGCTGACAGGGCCCGAGGCGGTTTCACGGCCGACCATGGGCGGCTGGAAGATGAGATGGCCAGCAGCGTCCCCCTGCCAGAGACGTTCACAAATGCCAGCACGATCAGCGAGAAGCTCAAGGCCCTGAGGGGGTACAAGTGGGGGATCACCAACCCAGACCTCGCCGAAAAGGAGGATCTGACGCTGTACGGGCCGATGACCCTGATCAAACTGCAAGAAGGCCTCCCTGAAGAGTCGTCAAATGTCGCCAGTCGGTCCCTCCACGAGAGCCTGCTCGGGTCAACCATGGAGACTGCTGGCTTCCCAAGAGCTGCGCAGCTTGTCCTGGACCACACCATGCTCTCCCGAGCCAAGGAGAAGTACCTGTTTAATTGCGCGGTGAATCGTACCGTTGTAGCTGACGATCCATGGCTAAAGGACGTGTGGGGTTGGATAGAAGGTATGTGCACTTGACTAACTTCCTGCACGAAGCCGTTTTGAATAGATTGATCAAATGACTGTGAATGACTAAAATGCATGTTTAGACGCCGAGGAAGCCTGCCTCGAGGGCGGAATGCTGGCCCACCCTCTTGATCTCAGCTTTCTAGGCGTCCAGGCGATCTGGACAGAGGATCTTGGTAAGGAGGAATCTCTGATGGCATATTTTAAATGGGAACACACCTGAATTAACATCAAATCGCGCAGGCGAAAGACCAACATTGCGGCTGGCGGAGGGTTCAGGCCCTCCGGACCGAGCAACTTGGGCACGGTGCATCAGTGCTATCTGTAAGAGACGTGATCTACCAGAATTCGATGGCGTCGACACCAAGAAACCTCACCACCGTCAACTGCTTCTCGACGTATGCGGATGGGGTGCCGACGCTGCCATAGAGGATGCCCTGATGGATGGTGAAGTGGACTACAAGAACGCCGAAGGGGGCGCGTCATGGTACACGAAGATGACGGCCCTCGCGCTCTTCCGAGATGACGTGCAGAAGGCCATCCGAATCCTCAAGGAGGGCAGCAAGGCACATCCCAAGCTCCTCTTCGTCTCGCTGGCCCTCCAGCTCGTCAGCAGGGCGGACCGGAGCGAAGCCGCAGAGCAGCTCGACTTCGACGAGGTGATTGCTGCCAAGACGGACCCGTACCTCCGGGCCATCTCATCCTTTATCGCGACGGGGGACTGGGCGGCCATCGCCACGCAGCGCTCTCTGCCGCTTCGCGACCGCACCTTTGTGGCGGTGCGTAACTTTGATGATGACCACCTCACCGAGTGGCTGGCCGCCGAGGTGCAGGAGGCCATTGAGGAAGGGGATATAGAGGGCCTCGTCCTGACAGGCATCACCGACAAGACGGTCGACATCCTCGCCACCTACGTCTCCAAGTTCCATGACGTGCAGACGGCCACGCTGATCATGTCCTTCTGTGCCCCGCGCTACATAGACGACTACCGCTGCACGGCCTGGCGCAATGCCTACCGCGCATATCTCCAGCGCCACAAGGCCTTCTATCAGCGCACCAAATTCGAGGTCGAGAGCACCAAGCGCAGCAAGCGCGACGGCAGGCCGACCATCAAGCCGCCGTCGCGCCAGATCGCCCTGCGGTGTGTCTACTGCGACGCCGAGACCTCACTGCTGCAGACGTCGGCGTCGTCGTCGTCGGCCAACATCATGAGCCACGGCCCGACGGCGGGTAGCATACCGGGGCCCTTCCACGCCAACGGCAGATCGTCCCACAGCCATACCAACCCCTCGTACAGCGAGAAGATGGCGGCGCCCGGTATCACCTGTCCAAAGTGTAACCGACACCTGCCCCGCTGCGTGGTCTGTCTCGAGGTCGTCGGGGTGCCACGGTCGGACACGCCGGCCGCCGCGGCCGACCCGGACGCCACGAAGCTGGCCCTGCGGTTTCCTACCTTTTGTCTAAAGTGCGAGCATGTCTTGCATCTGGATCATGCGCGGCAGTGGTTCGCGAGGCATAATGAGTGTCCTGTGCCGGAGTGTCGCTGTCGATGCAACTTCAGGGCGAACCCCGAGATCAACTGAGCTCCTCGAGATCAATACGACACCGACATCTGCTACATTTATACTCCCCTTCTGTGTCAAGCATGTGCAGCTTGGAAGTTGATGCTGCCCTCTGGACCAGCAGGTCTCGTCTGTCGTCAGGGGGGGGGGGGGAAATAACAAAAAACTTTCAGGTATATTTCTTAGCGAAGATGATACCCCTCATAGTCAACACCAGTCTCCCGCTTCATTTCTACACGAACCCGACGAGTTGCTTGTATCGATTTATGCAGTCTTAGCTTTGCTATCCGAAACAACTTGAGCAGGCTGATCCAGCCCATACTCGCCTGCAGCCACCTCTCATCACACTTAACATTTGGAAACTCGCCTTTCTTCCGACCTAGGGAGCCCTGAGACTCACTATGGCCAAAAAAAAAAATTTAAATTAAAAAAAACCGCCAGCCACTACACGAAGATCCCAACCGCCGTTGACGAGCCTGGGCGCCCCTCTTTCTCGTGGGAAATGCGACTTGCCAAAATGGCAGGCTGTTCCTTCTTACAGGAGGGGGGGATTTGATCTAAGACTGAGGCGGCCATTGCATGCAAAACTGAGCATGATAGTGATAGGAGAGGATCTATTACTAGAGTTTATTGGATTGAGCAAGATAAGACACACCATGTCTCCTGACTCTACGCTCTGGGGGGGGGGGGTGGAGAGGCTACTATGCGACGGAAACTGTGTGAAGTCTTGTTTCCTGCATTTTGTACTAGAGAATAAGGGAAGAATCTATCGAATTCTGGGTTCTATATGTACGAGGTTTATCTTTAATATAGTTATAGGTCCCCCTTCAAAGTAGCATAAATATTTGGCTTGGGTGTGACCAAAAAAAAAAAAAAGAGTAAAAGTCATATCATGCACACCCAATGTTGCAAACCAAAAAAAAAAAATTGTCCACAATTTCATCCCATGTCCATAACTTATGTCGTTACATATGTTTAATCAGGGACGAATGCTATAAGTTGAATAATACAAGAAGAAAGGGAGGGAAAACAAAAGGGGGGGGGGTAGGGGCAATCTAGAAGCAAAGGGACTTAGCTAACCAGGCGACTTGTACAATGGAGTAATGTAAAATTCCTATAAACAGCAAAACAAGAGCCGATTAAAAGTACACACAAGGAAAGGAGAAGAAAGAGGCTTGGATGATGAAGAGACATCCTGAAAGCTAGCATCCCACCCTGCCCTACCATGTTCCGTGATGCGCCAATTGGAAAAGAAAGAAGAAGGGAAAAGAGAAAAAAAAACCCATACGTGGTGGTCTCATCATGTCCATAAGCTGTCCGATCCTCGCTTGCCTGGCGTGATCCCCACGCTTTCAAGCACAGAAGTGCCCCCAGATTTGTTTGATCTGATTGATCTGCGATCTTCGGAAGGAGCCGGCTGTTATCCCGCCATTGTGTGTGTGTGTGTGTGTGTGTGTGCCGTTGGCTGTCCAAAGTTGGCAAAACTCACATGACAATGCAAGCCGCTGTCCTCGCCCTCCTCCTGCCAACACCCACGCCGCCCGCACCCGCACCGCCCTGCTCATCTGCATGTGCCATCTGCGCCTCCCTCGCCCTCCTACGACGTCTCCGACCACCAGCTCCGACCGCACCGGCCTCCTCGTTCGCCTGCATGTAGTCAGCCCACTTGCGCTCCAGGCGGTTGGCAGCAGCCAGGTCGCCCTTCAGCACGCGCTTGGTGTGCTCGTCGACCGTCATGGTCCATCCGTAAAAGCACCTCAACGCGATAATCTCGGTGGGGAAAGTCTGGTGACGCTCGCCGCGACTGCTGAGGGGATTCTTGATCTCGGCATTGCGAGACAGGACCTCCCGCACGCCGGTCCAGGTGACGTGCTGGCAGTCGTAGACGACCATGTGCAGGCCAATCTGTGGCCTCTGCGAGCGATTGTCGGTGCGTCGCGAGCGGAGCCGGACCATGGAAGCAGCCTCGGCGAGGACAAGATCGGAGATGCGAGTGTTGTCGAGTGAAACGGAGCGCAGAGACTTGCAGCTGCGGATCACAGGCAGCATGCCGGCGTCGCCGAGGTTCTCGCAGGAGCTGAGGTAGAGGTTCTCGAGATGGGGAGCGCAGGGCGCCTTGGCCAGGTGCTCGGAGAGGATACGGTTCGTCAGTCCTCTGCATACTTCCAGATCCAGGTGTGTGAGCCGAGGGGTCGTGGCCAGGATTGGCTCCAGGGCCTCGTCTGTGAGATTGTGGCAGCCGGGAAGCAGCAGACCCTCGAGGTTGGGCACCAGGTGGCCAAGCGCCTTGATACCCTGGCTCGTCAAGCTGCTGCATCGGGTGAGGTCCAGATGGCGTAGCTTCCTCGGGGGGACTATGGGCAGGTCTGTGAGGATGTCGATGGGAGGGTTGACCCCGTGCATCATCGTCTTCAGCGTGTCGTCGGACAGATCGGTGCAGCCGCTGAGCAGCAAGCGCTCTAGGTTGTTCGTCTTGAACATGGCCTGCGCCACCTCTTGACTGTCAAAGCCTTTGATCTCACGAGCGAGCAGGTGGCTGAGCCTGGGGCATCCCTCGATGACTGCCTTGATACCGGTGGCATCCACGTGCTTGCACCAGGAGACGTTCAGCAGCTCCAGCGACGGACACGAATGTGCGATGAGTTTGCAGGTCGTATTCGTCACGGCGGTGAGCCCAGTCAGGTTGAGATGAGCCAGCCCCTCGTTGTTCCTGACCAGGCTGTGCAGGGTCGTCCGTTGCAGGTTCCGACAGCCCTCGAGCGTCGCGTTGATGAGGTTCCTGCACGCCCTCACGATCACCTCTGCCCTCTTGTAATGCTCGACCTGGACGCAGCCCCTCAGGTTGAGGTCCTTGATGAACGGACCAGCGGCTACGATCATCTTGGCCAGTGCTTCTGCTGGGATCTCCGTGTAGAACTCAGAGGCGTCCAGCGATTGCCACAGCTGTCCATCGTAGCAGAGCTCGTGGAGCTCACGGTTCACCCCCGAGACGAGCACAAGCTCCCTAGGCTGTAGATACTCAAGAACTTGGAGTTTGATCTCCCGCGGCAGGTGCTCCCATATGTTGAAAATGACCTTCTTTGGTCTGAATTCGGCGGGCAGTGGGACGGTGAGGGTCGAAGTTGCAGCCGTATCTAGCTTGGTGAGCCTGCGAGCTATAAGCACATCCTCCGCGCCGTCAAAGCAATCATGGCCCGGAGTGCCAGGAATTGATGTCGGAGCAGTGGATAAGGCCCCGTGTGAGTGGACGGAGAAGTAACCTGGGCTTGTTGGTCCGAAGGGCGAGGGGCTCGAGGCCAAGCTCACACAGGAAAAGCTGCCCGGGCCATGGTAAGGGCTGCTTGAGGACCGCGCACGACCGGCACGAGAGAGGGAGGGAGACGACAGATTGCTGTGAAGCCCTTGGAGCAGTCGGCGGCGTGTGCTCTTCTTCTTGGGCTGAATATCGGGTTCGACCACCGAGGAAGCATCCAGGACAGCCGGGTCGCTAGAGAAGGCTTCCAATTCCTCAGCGCCGATGTCCATGGCTGCCAAGGCGGCCGCTGCTCCGGAGCTGCTCATGGTGTAATCGATATGCTGGTTCTTCCACGAGTTCTAAAGATGTCGAACACAGGCAACACAGGCCGCTGACAACCTGAAGAGGCCAGGTCCTTCCGAGATGGCAAGACGCACAATGGCGACCAATCGGGTGCGCCAGAGGAGTTCCGGTAAATGCCAGTCGAGGTGTCAGACCAAGTCTCCAGGTGGTGGCGATTCCGTGCACCCCTTCCTACTGGACGTCGAATAGAATCTAGCGTCTAAAAGTTGCTGCGTTGTAAAACCACAACCACCGCCAAGGCAGTCGGTCGGTCGGATCGCCTGTCGAGAGGATGACAGGGGGGGGGGGGGGGGGGCACGTCAGGTGGTGAGAGAACAGCCTGGGCGGGACGGTGCGAGGTCGCAGCTCAGCTCTCAAGCTGCCATTGGCAGGTTCGCAGCCATATACAAACGGGATCCGGTGGTCCGTGTTCAGCACGATCTTGTTGTGGAGGCTGTTCAATTGACACTCGGTGGAGGAAGAGGGAATCAGTCTGAAGGTTGGTGGTGAGGAGGCGAAGGTCTGGCGGGGTTTAAAAGACTGGCAGAGGATCTCCAGGTGGTGGCGGCGAGCTGAGTGAATCTGGAAGAGAGAGTGTCGATCAAGAGAGCGGGGGTGTGTGGTCTGTTGATGGCGAACAGAGGCGAGGGTGAGGGGCAGAGGTAGAGGGAAGGCTGTTGCTGCAAGGGTGGGGGGGCCTGGACCCTGGATGTGCCTGACTCTGGGCCTTGTCCACTAAACTCAGGCACTGACTGCTCAGCTCAGCTCTGTTGTGTCCTGCCGCACGCGTCGACGCAGGCTGGAACCCCGTGGGCTTTTTGCTTTGTAGAAGACGTCGAGGTTTTGATTCTGGTCTGACGGGAGAAGTTAGTGGCAACTACTCAGTTGGGAGTGGGCCCAGGTTCTCCTCCATCGCAAAAGATGGGAATCAGGCTGGTATTAATGTATGGCATTCTATCAGGTCACTGTGACTAGTCGGGTTACATTGAGAGCGGAGGATTCACATGATTGAATTCCTAGGTCATGTCCCTTACCTTTTTCTTGGTGTGCAGTATATCCTCTCGGTGCTGCTGCAGGCATAGGGTGAGGACCAAAGTAGAAGATGTTTGGGGGGGGGGGGGCTTGAGGCGGAGGGGCTTGAGGCGGAGAGAGGAGATGTCGAACAGGAGTGAGGTGTTGAAGAAGAGGGAAAAAGAAGAATAGAAAGGAGAAAAGAAGGGTCCAACAGATGTACTACGGTACATGGTATTCCGCCCATCTTTCCCACCCCTCTTTCCCACCCCCATTCGAGCCCTAAAGTAACTAGTACAGCACGTCTCGTAGCACGCCATCCCCCTGTATCCCCTGCAGAGAACCGCCTAACCCACTTACCCGAACTGGCTCACAGTGACCTGGACCCTGCATTCATTTTTCGTTGGGCGAGACCGACACCAACTTCTCTCTCCATCACACGAAAAGAGGCCCCGAGCCCGTATCAGGAGGACCCTGTGCAGTAGCTCTATCGATCAACGGGGCTGGGGGTAGGGCCTAGTCCGAACACGCGGACCCTCCTGTGTGGCATAGGAGGATGTGCGATAAGTTGTTTCCGCGGTTCTCCAGAAATTCCCCAGGTGACCAGACCCGTGTGTTCCTGAGCACGTCGTTCGTGACCATTCTTGGCCACCCTCCTTGTGACTGTGGTAGATGCAGGGTCCTCCCACTGCCTCCATCTCTCTGTTTGTTATCTTATCATCTTGTCTGGCATGAGACTGTACAGTACAGTACGGATGACCGGCTGGTGTCATGAGAGAAAAAAGTGACTGGGTGTGTGCTTGTGTGTGGGCTAGTTTGGCCCTTATCATGGCTTGTTCCTGAGTCGCGTGGCCAGCTTGCCACAGGGCCTGTACGTTCGTTGTGTTGTGTACTATGTACATGGTAGCTGCAACTCCTCTACGTTAAAGGGTTAGCCTCCTGTTGAGGTGTCCCCAGGGGAAGGAGGGGAGGGGGAAGCACTGGTGGTGGGAGGTGAGGCGAGCGGGCTGGAGGTCAGCTTTAGCCGTCGGGCCTTCTACATACACACGCAGCGTTTAGCACATAAACACGTGTGGCGGGCAGGTCGTTTCGCGGCCTCAGCCTACCTTGGCCAAACAACAAAACATAAAGATTCCTTACCATGGTAACAGGGAAATCACACCTCATTTACTTTCTTGGGTGGGAGATTCTTTTGGAGCAACTCGTTGTCGTTGTTGAGGTCCTTGGGGCCCTTGGCAGGTGGAGAGAAACCTCTTCTTTTTTTCTCTACAGAACCCCCTCCACCCTGACAGCGCGGGGCATGCAGGTGGTGGGGTTTAGGCGGGGTCTACTGGTTAGAAGGGGCCGAAGAGCCGTCTTTTGTGCTATCGATAAGTGCACAGAGAGTCTCCCCGGTTCTTGGACCTGGCAGTAGGCCGCCATCTTTGATCCCCTTCCGCCGCCCTCATCACCACTAACTTCATCTCGCTGAGGCTTTTAATTTTCCTTTGCAAGCATACAGTACGGTAGTCGGTCCCCCTTGATCCTTGCCAAATCCTTTAGTAGTCGGCCAGATGCTGTATTCTGAAGCGAGGGGGTTCCAGTCTCCCGCCCTACAGAGTACAGTAATACCTGAAATCTCTACATCTAACTTACCTTAACATCAGGTGCTCAAATGGCATTCCTAGGACCAGCTCACTCTGTATCCCCCCCCCCCCTTTTCCCCGTGTGAGACTACTTGGCTTGGAAGGCCTGGCGGCGACCCCAAGGCCCGGTCAGCTGTCAGCTCTGCATCTCTTGTACTACTGGTTCTCATTCGCAAGTGGCGGCGGAGGATGGATGGCTCTGATGACATGACGGGGAGGGGAACACCAACACATGTGCCAGCTGACACCACAACCGTTCGTTGTTGCATCGGGTCGAATGTAAGGGTCTAGTGACGCCTGTCTTGCAGCGTCGCACGGGAAGAAAAAAAGAAGAAGAAAAGACCAATGTCTCACCTCCATGTCTCACCTCCCTATCAGTTTTGTTGCTGAAGGAATCGCTCTAGAGTCTCCCTCTAATTATTCTTTCCCTCTCTGATCTCTCGAGCTTCTTTCTGCTGAGAATGAGATACAACGCTGCTCTGGCTGCCGAGCACCCTACCTTTGTCGCTGTAGCTTTCTCTTCTTCCGCCGGGCATTCTACGGGTGGATTTTTTGTCGGTACAGACTTAACTTTCTTGGCCTCCTCCGGGCTCTAAGGACCGAGCAAACTGCCGCCTCCCATAGACTATGGGTCTTTCCAAGAGGATCGTTGTCAGGGTCACAACAAGGGGGCGGGCATGGCGGACAGTGGCCGGCTGGCGGGGCAGAGATTGTGGCGACCGCAGCCTCCCAGGACAGGCATCAAGGAGCAAGCAGATCAATGCCATTTTCTAGCCTCCTCAGTGGCTCTTCTGAGAAGGCGTCAGGGCCACCCATACCCACCAATGGCTCTGTTAGATTCGCACTTGGCCCCATCTGAAAGGGTCTTCCCTGAGGATGATCATGTCCGCGCAACCGCAACACGAGGCGTTCTCACATGCTGGCTAGTATGTACTATGATAGTAGTGCTTGTACAGCGAGCGGCCCTGGACTGCCAGGTTGGACGCGTACGGCTATATGCTGCGCCCAGCTTCGTACGTGTGTAGTAGAACTCCTTGCCCAAGGCGAGAGAGAGAGAGAGAGAGAGAGAGAGAGAGAGGGTCCATAGGCCCGGCCCACTGAGGAGATAGCCTGGATGTTTCACAGGGCGAGGCTCGTCAATTCATACTATGTATGTAATGAGAATTTTTGTCGCAGGATACTCAAGCTCCCGCAGAGACCAGAGTATCTCCAAGTCTTTGGCCACAGGAGGGTCAAGTGTATGCAGCAGGCCAGGGCCTGAGACAAAGATATCGCAGGCCTTGTCCATGGCCGGAGAGGAGGAGGAGGAGGAGGAGGAACATTGAAGGAAGATGACCCTGAAATCGTGCTGCTACCATAGCTAGAAGTATCATGCAATTGCAGCAGTGGAGCACCGTCCACCTTATACTGTCATCCTGCAGGCCTCAAAAGAAACCTCTGGTTTCCCTTGGATGCCACCAGTTTACTTCACTTATCGGTCGCTGTAGTTTCTCCGGATACAATACCAAATTTCTAACAAAGTTTAGAGGTGCATAGACAACACTCCACTGCACTGTGACGGGGGAGCCTTGGGTTTTTTATTTTATTTTTATTTTTTATTCCTGTTCCTCCCTTCTTTTCCATTTCTCTTTCTCTTTTCTTGCTTCGTTGTGATCGCGCGCTCTGGACGGAACTTGGACGAGCTCTCTGGGTCCCGCGCCACCCGTAGTGTTTGAAAATTCTCACCAAAACGCTGACTTCGACCTCCAAGCTCCAATCCCCTCCTCACATCCAGATACCTCTTCTTCGTGTGTGCCAAAACCTCAAAAAATCTACTAAAACAGTGTATCCTCGACAGCCGGCGGCACACAAAACTCAATCTCAACCACCAGACTCAATTGTCTGAGCAGTTGATGGTTTAGCTTCCAACGGCCCAAAATAGCAAAGAACGAGGAGGCGGGGCCCTGTTGGAGAAAGCCCAGCCCAGAGGGGACAGGCACGACGAGACCAGCGTCATTGCTTTCTTTTTTCCTTGCACACTTTACTTCCATCTCACTTCGCCTCACTTCAGCGTCCTCCTCCTGTCCTCAGAGATACCCATTCCTCTAGATTGGTATTGACCTGTTTTCTCGCTCCACTTCCCCACGATTTTGTCTTGTCTTGCTTTTGTTTTTTTGGGGGTGGTGATTTTTTAATCTATTTTTTTTTTAAATCCTGCACCGCGCTACGCGAGACGGACGACTTCGCACCTACTACCCGACCTATACCCCCGCGCCTCTGCAGGTCTTGCAGTGAGCACCCGCACCGCCCACTGCACCTGGGGTGGCATCGGTGCTCTGCTTGTCAGAGACAAGCCAACGACTCCCAGCCTCGAGCTGATATAGAACGACTCGACCCCCGCGCGGTTCCCTTCGCAACGCAGCCTACGAAACCTGATGCCTTGGATCTGCCTACCGAACGATCGCTCGCCGACTTGAGAAGAGTGCCCCCCCCCCCCCGTCTGCCCCGAGGCTGGGAGGTCGAGACAAACCACATCCGCGGTTCTGGTCTGGGTTGGGCTGCGTGGCGACGAGGCCCTGAGCTTGTCTTTTGCCCGACCGATCGACCGATCGCAGCCCAAAACGCGCCCTTCGCGCCGGCTTTCTCAAGAAGCTCGGTCTCCGCCGTTCTTGATCCTTTCTCCTCGGCAGATCATCCTCGATAATACGACAGGCGTGCCCTCTCCCGCCATTCCAGATATCGAGAATGTTCGGGATAGAGGAGGATCACCGCGAACATGGTATGTTCTGGCCCCAGAGCGCCTTGTGGGGCGTCACTGGCCCGGGACGCAATACGAGTAGATGTTGGATCGTGATTGCTGATGCTGGTCCAGCTGCAGGAGCCGGATCCCAAGGTCGCGGTGGAGAATCGGACGCCCTGCCTCTGCCCTTGGGCATACCAAAGAACAAGAGCACAGGCAATCTGGCCGTCATACCCCCAGATAACTCAGAAAAGGCCCGGATGCGCATGTCGTTTGATGTCGGGTCGGCAGCGACGGATGGAAGCTTTGCAAGGTAAGGCGGCTCCAAAATCCCACCCTCCTTTTCCAGACGTCGCCGCGGTCCTGTTCCCCCCCCCCCCTCCATGTCGCGTTTTTAAGGTTGTCCTCGTGCGCGTCGCTAGAGCCGAACCCAGCAATCCTCTCTGACACATGCCTTGCTGTGACTAACTGACTGACTGGCCTACCTGTTCGCTTTCTGTGGTTGTGACTGCGCCTCCTCCCGCGTCGGCCTTCTCTCTCCTGCTGCTATGGACTATTACTGTTGTCTTTTTTACTTTACTGCTTGTGCTACTGCCACACTACCTCACCTGCCAGTGAACTAATCCGTCATGTCGCGAACAGATCCCCCATCATGACGGACCATGATCATGGCTTAGGGCTATCAGGGCTTCGGAGAATACGCCAGTCGCAACCTCGCAGTGGCACCGCCGGTACGATCGGACCCTCAAACCCAGCCTCGCGCAGCCCATCGCTTAGCCTCTCGCGCTCGACGTCTATGACCATGCTGCAGGCCCTGGCCTCAGGCCCTTCTTCGCCCGCCATCATGTCTGAAGATCTGAACCGGTTCCCATCCGAGTCCCTGCACTCCTTCTCCTTCGCCCACCAGTCGGAGGAATTCATAGCCAACCGAACCAATGTCTTGAAGCGTTCCATACAATACATGCAGGACAGGATAGGCAGGGCAGCCAGCTCCAACCCGGCGTTGGCGAGCGTCCAGGCAAGGGTTTCGGGTGATGTTGAAACACAAAACATGCTAGACCTGCTGGCGAAAGCCAACCTCGTGGGCGTTGACGACCCTTCACATCCGGGCGGCCCACTCACCGGGCCAGCCAACTTGTCCGCAGATAATGTCTTCGAGAAGGATTTCATCCCCAGGACCGAGAGCCCTGAGCCCTTTGAGACGACGCCGTCGTCGTCCCCGACGGCCGCCCGGGCCCCTGAGATCCACTTGCCAAGGTCGAAGAAGGGGAAGGCTGCAGCTCTAGCCAAAACACCCGAGCCTCGCCCGACGATCTCCTCTCCCGCGGCCGAGGGAGACAGCTCTGAGAACTCATCACGGACCCCGACCAACGAGAGCGGGACCACCCAGAAGACCTCCCCCCCAGAGACGAGGAGGCCGAGCATGTTGAGGCGGACGTACACCGATACCGCACACGCGTCGATGCAGTTGAAGCTCATGGATGCCATGGCGCAACCCTACGTCGCCGGGCAGTCCGGGTACGCTGACAGCCTGGTCTCCCCTGCCATGTCTCACTCCCTGTCATCCCTCAACGGCACCAGCACCATAGGGTCCTCGGTACATGGCCACTCCAGCAGGTGGGTCCCAGCTGCGCAGGCCATCTTCACAACCGAAGCCAAGCCACCCTGGACGATCCTCGCCGCCAACGACCTCGCCTGCCTGGTGTTTGGTGTCACCAAGGCCGAGGTCCGAAAGATGGGAATTCTAGAGGTCGTGCAGGAAGAGAGGCGTTCCTGGCTGGAGCACAAGCTCAAGCACGGTGAATTCGAAAGTGAGGGCGAGGCCGACGCGACACCAGATGTAGTCGCCCAGGAGAAGACGGTGTCACCGAACCTCCTGGGAGCACGCGGCGGCGGCATCACTGCCAAACTTTTGTCCAAGCCGAATTCGAGAACGCAGCAACAGCGCAAACAGCAAAAACCTTCCCCGTCGCCCCCCACGATGTCTTCTGTCAGGCGACCCGAGACGTTTCACAGCGGCGATTGGCGCCCACCGAGGGTCAGCGGTGGAGGGCACTCGAACCACAAGAGCAACAAGTCGAGGGGTGTCCTGTTGTGCGGAGATGTCGTCCCCATCCAGAAGCGTAATGGCGCCACCGGGTCGGCGAGCCTGTGGGTGAAGGAGAAACGCATTGGCTTGATATGGGTGCTTGAGGAGATTCATGAAGACGTCGCATACGTCACCCTCGACGAGGAGGGCACCGTCACGCAGCTGACAGGCAACCTAAGGTCCATCTGGGGAGACGAGAACCTGCAGCCAGGGACAGATGTTGGGAGACTAATACCACGTATACCACGGCAAGGGATCGACCCCAGATACGGTGCTATCGACTACGCTCAGATCGCGAAGCGAAAATACTATACCTGCCGCAACTGCGACAGAGTCAACATCCCAGCGACCGTCGAACAGGTGCGAGGAAAGACGGAGCTCCGCGTCTCCAGCTATCCACATATCGCAGGCATCGTCGTCATCAATCCGGCGACCCTCGCCATCAAAAGCTCCAACTCGGTGTTTTGCGGCGCCTTGTTCGGCCACGAGAAATCCGACGGCATGGCTATCAGCTCGCTCCTACCGGACTTTGACAAGATCCTCCGGATCCTCACCGAGGAGGATGGCGTTCAGCTGGTTGATGGAATTGTTGTGCCTGAGCATAGTTTTCGAAAGGCATCTGCGTTCCTGAGCTTGCGTGAGGGCCGTCCAGATGCTGCCAACAGCTTTCTGCGGCCGGAGGGGCTTCTCGCAAGGCACAGGTTAGTCTTTCCCGGATGATCCCTCATCTCCTAAGCCGTTGGCTGTGCTGACAAATGTGATACAGAGACGGCACTGAGCTCAAGATCGATGTTCAGATGAGGGTCGTGAAGAGCGAGAAACAGACGATGTTGCACGAAGAGACCTTGGCCGAAAACAGTGACGAGGAGTCCGCGATTGCTGAAGATCATTTTCCCGTGACACACAGTGAGATGGTCTACGCCTTGTGGATCACTTACTCCCGGCATATCCATGCCACGAGAGCGAACCTGGGAGCTGCCTCCCCTCTGCTCTCGGGAACGGCGACCCCGCTTCATCAGCCTTCGCCCGGTCAAACGCCTGCCCCCACGCCTGCCGAAATGGCCTCGGATGATTCTGATGAACCTAGGAAGGAGGCCAAGTCATCGTCCATGCTCACCAGGTCGATCAAGGATGCTGTCTCCAGCGCTGCTGCGAGGTTCACCGGCTCCAGTCCGCCAAAGAAAACAGAGTCGGAGAAACCGCAAGAGAAGCCAGCCGGGGCCAAGGCTGACAAGGCGCCGCTCAAGAAGTCGATTGACGACTTCGCCATACTTGAGGAGATGGGCCAGGGCGCCTACGGCCAGGTCAAGCTCGCCAGGTACAAAGAAAACGGAAAGAAGGTGGTCCTGAAATACGTCACGAAGAAGCGGATTCTCGTGGACACCTGGACACGGGACAGGAAGCTCGGCACCGTCCCTCTGGAGATTCACGTCTTGAACTATCTTCGGAGAGAGGATCTCAGGCATTCCAACATTGTGGAGATGGAGGACTTCTTCGAAGACGATGTCAACTACTACATCGAGATGGTTCCCCATGGTCTGCCGGGTATGGACCTGTTTGACTATATCGAGTTGCGCTCGAACATGGAGGAGGATGAGTGCCGCAGCATCTTTGTGCAGGTCGCGCGCGCGATCCACCACCTGCACATCAAGGCCAAGGTCGTACACCGCGACATCAAGGACGAGAATGTCGTGTTAGACGGGGAGGGCCACGTGAAGCTCATCGATTTCGGCAGTGCGGCGTACATCAAAAGTGGCCCCTTTGATGTCTTTGTGGGTACTATAGGTGAGTTTTCACTCCTCTCATACCCACCCCACGTCTCGACCATCCGCATCACCAACACCACAAGAGACTGACAGCATATTGCAGATTATGCCGCACCCGAAGTGCTTGCAGGCAAGCCCTACAATGGCAAGGAGCAAGATGTGTGGGCACTCGGCATCCTCCTGTACACCATCATCTACAAGGAGAACCCATTCTATAGCATCGACGAGATTATGGACCGCGACCTCCGGGTGCCCTACACCATCAGCGATGAGAGTATCGACCTCATCCGTTGTATGCTTAACCGCGATGTGGCCCAAAGATACGACATCAACCAGGTCTTGGATCATCCATGGTGTAAGATGGCCAAGGCTTAAGACGGCGACAAAACGAGTGGGCGTAGTAAAAGAAACGTCCAGTGGTCAGGGGTGGTGGGAGACAGCTCAGCTCCATAACGCCCAGAGCGCACCCTAGAAGAAGGATCGATTTGAGCGAGCATAAAGAATGGCGAGGAGACCAGGCTCGTGCTGTGTGAGACTTGTGAGCATCGCAGACACCACGAGGTGATTTACTGATCCAACGCTGTTGGGAGGTTGGTATCTATGCTTGGTTTTTTCTTTTTGGTCCTTTTTTTTTTTTTTTTGCCCGCAGATTCCCCCAAGATTACCGCAAGAAGAGCATAGAAAGGCGCAAAGGTCTTTGTAAAGACGGAGGGGTGATTTTCAGTGTATTTCAGGCCGCGAGGCGTGGTTGACCTCATCGGCGCACATCCAAGAGACGCTTGAGGAACAAACACACAGACAGACACACACACAAGAGTGTTACAAGGGGGGCATCTGGAAAGCGACAATGACTTTTTACTGATCGAGCCGTACTTGGGACATGGGTGCTCCCCCTGATGGCAAGCAAAAGTAAAACACCAGCAGCAGCACCTTGCCAACGGTGATGACGGGGCGACGAGTAAAAGATGGGTGAGCAACGGCCGGCTCCAACGGGCCTGGGCCATCTTGCATTGGATGTTTACTAGCGACAAATGAAGCTTTGGAGATATAGCATGCCTGCATACATATACACACATACACACACGCATATATACCAGAGAAAGTACAAAAGAGGGAACAACTTGCATCACAATCCACGTATGAGGGCTGAAGTCTGGTCGTGGACGGTGGAGGAAAGCTGGCCTCTCCATCTATGGTGATTGTCTTCATGAGAGGAGAGTCAGTATTCAAAGGCATAACTATCCCCTGCTTTGCTTCATCCTCGTTTCGTTGGAAACAATGCAGCATGGCTTCTTATCGAGAGGAGGAGAATCACTTGAGTAGAACATTGATACGGGAAAGCCTTGCAAAACATACCATGTATAAGCTGTAGTGGATTTGTCCTGATGAAAGGCCGCTATTCGTTCCTCGGTTCGTGCCGAGTCGAGTAAGGGCCCCCCCTGTCCAAGCGCGGCAGGGGTCAGTGAGTTTTCCGCCATCCACTCACTGTGTACACCCAAAAATTTCAAGCTGGGAAATATTCTCGACCATGTCGAACGTCCGCCGCACCACTACCACCTCTCCTCCTTCAACACCAACAAGACAATCCAGTCCGCTCTCTCTCTCTCTCTCTCTCTCACTCGCCGACAGTCGCAGGCATGCTCCGAAGGCCTGTGCTGGACTCAATATGTCCATTCTGCAGGCTTACTCTTGACCCAAACAGCTCGTCTGCCGCGCGCAACCCGCTACGACAGCCATGGGCGGCCACCGCCAGCCGGCTCGCCTCGACCTACCGACAGAAACCCTCGCGCATGGTGCTGTCTGACCGCGTCGCGCAGCCAGCCTCCTCTAGACAGGACGACTCGGGCGACAGGAAACCGCGGCGGAGGGCGGTGGACGGGCCCTTTGCGGGCATGAACAGGACGGTGGCCAACATCGACCCCTTGCGCCGCATAGCACAGTCACGCGTGCGAGGCAAGGACGGCGGCACTAGCAGCAGCAGTAGCGGCAGCAGCGGCAAGAGGGGCGAGGACGAGAGACCGGCGGGTATAAAGTCCAGGTTCAAGGCCCTACGCATGCACCGCGCCCTCAAGACCATCAGCTACGGGCAGAGGATGACGCTCAAGGACCGCGTGCGGGAAGTCGAGAGCTTTGAGAACTTTGACCTGCTGCCGTCGGTCCAGGAGGCGGTGGTGCTGGACGTGTTCAAGGACAAGAATGATATCAAGCCCACGCCTGTGCAGCGGCTGGCCATCCCGGCCCTGCTGGGGCAGAATATTGGAGCCAACAGGCGGAGCGCCAGGGCGAGACCGCCGAGCGCGACGGGGGCCAGGGAAGAGTTCCTCCTGGCTGCGGAGACGGGGTCGGGCAAGACGCTGGCCTATCTGCTCCCCTCGGTGAATGCCTTGAAGGTGGCCGAAGCGGAGGATGAGGACATCCAGAGCTACAACAAGCGGCTTGCTGAGGAGAAAGCCCTGCGGGCCGACCCCAAGTTCAGAGGCAGGTCCGTCATGGAGCCGCACCCCACCACCGCCCGGCCGCGGGTCATCATTCTGGTGCCCACAGCAGAGCTGGTCGACCAGGTGGGCGCGGTGGCCAAGAAGATCTCACACTACGTCAAGTTCAAGTCGGAGAAGATCTCGGCCAACTTCGACGCCAAGATCATCGAGCGCCGAATCTACGACCCCAAGGGCGTGGATGTGGTCATCGCGACGCCGCACCTCCTGGCGTCCATGGCCGAGGCCGACCCCAACATCCTCTCCCGGGTGTCCCACCTCATTGTCGACGAGGCGGACTCCCTGTTCGACCGCAGCTTCAGCCCCGTCACCACCAGCATCATGGACCGCTGCATGCCGTCCCTCCGCCAGCTCATCCTCTGCTCGGCCACCATCCCGCGGCGGCTCGACACCTACATGGCCACCAAGTTCCCCGCCATGAAGCGCATCACCACGCCTAACCTGCACGCCATCCCGCGGCGCGTGCAGCTGGGCGTCATCGACGCGTCCAAGGACCCGTACCGCAACAACAAGAGCCTGGCGTGCGCCGACGCCATCTGGTCCATCGGGCGGGACGCGTCGGCCCACGAGGGCACGGTGCCCGGCGAGGTCGACGTCAAGCGCATCATGGTCTTTGTCAACGAGCGCGAGAAGACGCAGGAGGTCGCCGACTACCTAGTGTCCAAGGGCGTGGACGCCGTCGCCCTCCACAGGGACACGCCCGAGCAGCGCCAGAGCGAGATGCTGGCCACCTTCATGTCCGCCGAGCCCCTGCGCCGCCAGCAGGTCGAGGCCATCGACCGCAAGAGCCCCGTGCGAGGGAAGCGGGCCCTGGAGAACACAAAGGTCATCGTCGCCACGGACCTGGCGTCGAGGGGCATCGACACCCTGGGCGTGCGCCATGTGGTGCTGTACGATGTCCCGCACACCACCATCGACTTCATCCACCGGCTGGGCAGGGCCGGCCGTATGGGTCGCCGCGGCCGGGGCATTGTGATCATGGGCAAGGACGACAGGAGGGATATCGTCTCTGAGGTCAAGGAGAGCATGTTCATGGGACAGGCGCTGGTCTAGATCTTGTATGGTCATCTACGGCGTTGTGCATGCTTTCTTCTTCTATTTTTCTCCCCCCAAAAGTTTGTATGAGTATAGACCAAGACTGGCATTGCGTTGGCGTTTTCCGAGGAATTTTCTTATCATGCTATATACCTATACATGTAGTAAGTAGATCAAGGGATTGGCATGGATAAGAAAGAAAAGAGAGGAGGTGTTGGGGGGGGGGGGGGGAGAATCTCTACATCTCGAGATGGCAAGACTGTTTGCTTCCAAGCTGGTGTTGATTTTTAAATAGCGGTCTTACATGCTTCCCAGGCGCGCCAGGCACGTTATCAGAGTAGATTTCTTCATGTTACCGCTAGACACACTCGAGTCTCGCCCATCATCCAATCCAGAAACGCTCTCACCTAGATCACATAGCATGAATCTTGATAGTACATCTTTATTGTAGACATTTATACGTCAAATATTAGCAGTGCTATCCCTGCCACCGGCGCCGGATCGGTAGACAGGCAGGGCCTCTTCGGTACCGTGCTCGGCTAAGCTTGCAGCCCGTGTTGGAGGGGGGGCCATGCATACCACCTCGTAGATAAAAACCCATCCGTTGTTGTGTCCAACGAAACCTTCTTGTTTACCCATTTCCCCCCTCTCAAGTGCGTGGAGAGAAGCTGGATTGCAAATATCTACGTCGTTCAACCGCGAGGAAACAGTACTACAGACAGGAAAAGTACTTTCACGATGTCGTGCAAAGACTGTGAGGAGATCCCTCCTGTGTCGTCCGAGTACAGCGAGAAGGGCAGATATGAGACCATCGCTGGGTTCAAGACGTGTAAGTTCACTCTTTCCTTCGCAGAGAACCTTGCCTTGAGCGAGGGGGGAAAAAAACAGAACCCCCCCTTCCCCCCCCCGGCAGCTTTCATGACAGAACGTTAACTCCCCTTGTTTCTTTTCTCTTTCTTCTCCTCCTCTCAAGACGTCACCGGCCCAGAAGACGCGACGCGCCTTGTCATAGAGATCTACGACGTCTTTGGTTTCGCCTCGCAGACCCTGCAGGGCGCAGACCGGCTGGCCTCGCACATGGGCCGCACACTGGTCCTCCTCCCGGATCTCCTCGAGGGCAAGTATGTGCAGCATGACTGGATCCCCGCCGACACGCCCGAGAAGAAGCAGCACATGCAGGATTTCCGCTCCGGGCCGGGAAACATCAACACCGCTGTAGAGAACCTCATACGGGTGCGCGCCGCAGTCGGGGAGAAGTACCCTGCCGTCGAGCGGCATGTCGCCGTCGGGGGGTTGTGCTGGGGGGGTAAGGTTGCTGTCAAGGTCTGTGGGGAGGGGAACGAGGGGAAGGGGAGGGGGTTCGAGGTTGCCTGGACGGCGCATCCTGGGTGAGTTCACGATTTGGGGAAGAAGGAGGAGAAGAAGAAGGACACAATTGGTACAGAGAGGCGTGTTAGATGTGCATGCTAACGAGTTCTCCTCGGACCAAGCGCCCTTGACGTCAAGGATACCGAGGACATGAATGTCCCTTATATCTGCCTCGCCTCCCCAGGCGAGGACGCAGACACGGTCGAGAAGGTGAAGCAGATCGTGGAGACGCCGCCCAGGACCGGATATGTCGAGACGTTCGGCCCTCCGATGTTCCACGGCTGGATGGGCGCGAGGGCCAACCTGGATGATGATTTGAACAGGAGGGAGTTTGAGCGCGGCTATAAATCCGTGGCTCGCTGGCTGAGCAAGTTCATCTGATGAGGATTAGATTATTATTATTATTATTTTTATTTATTTATTTATATTTCGAGGCAAGAGGATTTGCAGACCCTCTTGAAGCTTCAGAGGCCAAGTGAAAGGTGGAGGAATTCTTCAGAAGGATTATAGAGTTGAGATTAGTACTTGAGTACTTTGATACTATTATTATAGCACTAAGAGAACTTGCTCTCTACGCTTGATTACTGCAGGCTTGGCTTCTGACAGGGGTCCAATCTCTAGTATCGCTCTAGTGGTGGGGCACTGTGGCTGGTGCGTGTGTTCCTGCCCGCCCCCCCCCCCCAAAACGTCAGAACTGGGGCTGCCATCTTGAACACAAAGAGGGAGTCGTTCTCCTGTCTGGACTCTTCCACGTCGCCTTCACAACGCGCCAAGCAAACACACCATGAGCAAGCCTGGCTTATCCTTCGGGCTCAGCCTGAATGCAAAGAAACCAGCCTCAGCCAGAGCACCACACCCTCCCAAACGAAAAGTAGCATTCGGGGGCGGAGGCGACGACTCAGACGATGAGGCCCAGGACCGAAAACCCACGGACGAAGAGGCCATCACAGAACTCGACGGCTTTGGTACATTACCAGCGACCACAACAGGCACAGGAACAGCTGCCGGCACATCCAAGAGGAAACACGGCAAGATCCCCCCCGAGCCGCCAAAGCTCAAGTCCAAGTCCGACCCCAGCCGCCAGTTCGGCGACCTGTCCTCGGCGCTCACATCGCGCAAGTATGCCGAGGCCGCACAGTCCCTCGACCCGTCTGTGTACGACTACGATGCCGCCTACGACAGCCTCAAGGCCGCCGAGAGACAGCGCGAGGCCGAGGTGAAGAAGGAGAGCGCCCAGCGCAAGTCGCGCTACATGGCGGACGTCACCAAGGCAGCGGAGCAGCGCGAGCGGGACCGGGGCGTCGCGGAGCTCAAGAAGATCCAGCGCGAGCGGGAGGCGGAGGGCGACGAGTTTGCGGACAAGGAGATGTTTGTCACGGAGGCGTACAAGCGGAAGCAGGAGGAGGACAGGAGGGCGGAGGAGGACGAGAGGAGGCGCGAGGAGGACGAGCGCAAGAAAAATAAGCTTGGCGGCATGACGGGGTTCCACAAGGAGCTGCTCGAGCGGGACGACCAGAGGCGGGCGGACATGGAGAGACTGGCGGCCGAGGCGGCGAAGAGTGGTGGGCCCCTGATAGCGGAGGAAGACGACAGGGAAAGGACAGAGACCGATATTGCGAGGGAGATCAACGCTAAAGGTGGCAAGGTCGTGGTCAACGAGGAGGGCGAGGTTGTCGACAAGCGGGAGCTGCTGAGAGGCGGGCTGAACCTGGGCGCAAAAAAGAAGACAGAGGAGCCCAAAGAGGCAGGCCGATCGTCCTCGGGCACGAGACCACGCGACCAGTCCAAGGGCTACTTTGGCTCTGGAGGCAAGCAGGCCATGCGCGAGCGGCAGACGCGCATGCTGGAGGCGCAGCTGGAAGAGTCCCTCAAGAGGGCGCGCGACGAGGAGGAGGAGGAGAGGAGGAAGATCGAGCAGGCGGCCAAGTCACAGAAGACGGCCTCAGACATCTCGAGCGCCAAGGAGAGGTATCTCGCCCGGAAGAGGGCAGCCGAGGAGGCAAAAAAGAACGGCGAGGATGTGCCATAAAATTAGATTTTGATACCCGAGTGCCCTCCAGAAAAAGGACCTCAACAGATTGGAGAGGTTTTACCCGACTCTATACGCCGCCGTATAATTTTCCCCGACCCTGCCTGCAAATTCCACGCAGTCAAGCCATGGCCCCTTTGTAGCGGACCACACAATATAGTCCTCCTCTTATTTACCACGTCCATTCCAAATCCCATCTAATATCATAGTCGAATTGTCGGACAAGGTGCTGATCTCAGTGCGATGCTTGCTCCCGTTTTATCCTCTGAATGTATGCCGAGTTCACTTGATTCCAGGCCGACATGTATTTCTCCATACAGCTGGTGAAGCATGTCTGCTCGCCACTCGATAGCGAGGATCCGGGTTTGGTGACGCATCTCTCGAAGCAGTTCTCGTTCATTTTCTACAGTCTCGGATCAGCACGGCGCAAAACAGCCAGCAGGATGTAGAGCGCGAAGGGCAAACTGCATGTAGACTTACCTCCATCAGTATGCGTACGTTGGCCGTGTTCGACTCGAGCTGGACCTGGCGCATGACCGCCTCTTTGAGGTTGCTGCTGGAATCCATGGTGGATGAGGAGTGTCTGGTCGGGGCGGGGCGGGAGGTGGAGGCCTTGAAAGGAATTGATTTTACATGGAGAAAAAAAAAAAAGAGGCTGTAAAGATGATGATGATGATCTCCGTCCAGAAAATCCAGAGCCTTGCCTGTGGCGGTGCTGCTCTGCCCAGACCCTCAGCCTAGGGGAGCAGGCAATCCCTGTCCTCCATAGTTCTCACTACCAATGGCATGTATTTCATAGAGAACCTACAGTGAGGTGCTACAGGGGTAGCTCTAGACCCTAGTAGAGCCCAGGGCCAAATTTCAGGTCCTCCCCCCCCCAGCGGCAGGCAACCCACAAGCTCCCGCAGAGAACCCCTACCCCAAACACCTGCTACAAGAAAAGAGGCCAGCTAGCGGTTCACCAGGTCTAGCAGCAACCAGGTCGACGAGTGGGCATCTGACTTCCACTTCCACCTCTCTCTCTCTCTCATACCTTGGACAAACTCTCCTCCTGCGGCGAATTGCCGACCCCCTCTCATTTCTGTTCTGCTGGTCATCAACACTGACTGCACTCTTGGTTTTTCCTTCTTTGTCTGTTCTCCCTTTGGTCTTCAATTCTGGTGTCGTCGCGTTTGGGGACAATGTGGTTCAGCACGTGGTTGTCGGCCTTGTGCCTGGCAACACTTGCTCTTGGAGCCACCAAGCAGGATAAGCAAGATGACAGTGGGAGCACAATCAAGAGCATAGGGGTTCGTCCTCACCCTTTCCTTTGGTTGAGGAAGGTGCATCGTGGATTGCATAGCTAACAATCTATATTCCTTACAGCTGCGAACCCACACCCTGCAACAGGTTGGAATCCCGAGATCGCAACAGCAGCTCCTCGCGCGACAGTCAACATGCTGACATTCCTAACCTTCTTCTTTCTTTCTACACTAGCCTTACCTCGACTCTGACATGCAAAGTCGCTGGTATGACTTTGGAGGCGATGCGGTAGTGAGGACGGATGCGTACGTATAATACTAATCGAGTCGATCGCCAATGATCGACGTTGGGTTCGCATTTCTCCTCGGAGGCGCCAGTTTCTAACGTCTCTTTCTCCCTCTTTCTCTGGGGCAGGTACATTCGGCTCACCTCCGACCAGCCCTCGCAGATGGGCTGGCTGTGGTCCAAGGTCCCGCTGACCGCGACGAACTGGGAGATCGAGGTTGAATTCAAGATCCACGGCAAGGGTAACCTCTTCGGCGACGGTTTCGCCATGTGGCTCACCAAGACGCGCGCGCAACCGGGCCCTGTGTTTGGCAGCGTGGACAACTTCGAGGGGCTGGGCATCTTCTTCGATACGTACAAGAACAACCGACCGGGCACCGTGTTCCCCTACGTGATGGCGATGGTCGGCGACGGCCAGACCTCATACGACAAGAACACGGACGGCAAGCAGCAGGAGTTTGCGGGGTGCTCGGCCCGGGGCATTCGACACTCGGCCGTGCCGAGCAAGTTCCGCCTGACGTACTTCCAGGACAAGGAGCTCCGACTGGAGCTCCAGTACAAGAAGGACGGCGACTGGATCCTGTGCTTTGAGACCTTCCAGCCGCCGGCCATCCCCAACGTGGCGTACCTGGGCTTTAGCTCCGAGACGGGCGAGCTGAGCGACAACCACGACATCGTCTCCATCAGCGCCAAGAACCTGTACCAGTCGAACCCCTCGTCCACCCCCGGGAGCGGCAGGAGGAAGAGGCCCAACCCTAGGAAGAAGGGCGGCAGCTGGCTTTGGTTCTTTGGCAAGATCGTCCTGTTCATCCTCGCGGCAGGCGGTTCCTACGTGGGCTATACTGCGTGGCGTGCCAACACCGCGCGGCGAAGTCGTTTCTGAGGGGTGAGGGGCGGGAAGAGGGGGTGTGGTGGCGGCTTTGGGCGCGGCATCTGGGTGGAACAGGGAAAGATTCAACGATGGATGTGTTGGGAAATGAATGACTGTGATGATCGGGAGAAAGCATTCCAATTGTGCGGAAGGGGGATTCATTTACCTTTCTTTCTTCTGCACAGGTCCTGGGAGTTCAGGGAGAAAATTTCAGATAAAAAAACAAAAGCACATATACATATCTATACTGATGGACGTGCGTGCCCAACACACAAGGCTGGGTCATCTCAACTTGATGAGCAGTCTAGCTTTTGCCCCCCTGTGAAAAGGGATGAAACCTCAGGCACGCCACCTTGTACATACATACGCAGCATGTTCTGTTGTTGTCTGCTAGATGATAAAATAAACAGAGGTAGCAGCATGATGACAAGTATATGTTTGTTCTGCAGCGTGGGATATTGAAATCTGTCGACGTACGGCATACATCACATTGCGGATGAGATTCTAGACCCTCAAGAGTTCCCGTCGGACTAGAACGGACGTCAGTCTATTTAAGTAGTTTATTTAAAATCTCGTTTCCGCTACTCTCTCTCTCTCTCTCTCTCTCTCTCTCTCTCTTTCTGTGCAAACCCTGGTTGTATCGCTCCATAGTGGCAGTTCTTACTTACCCCCTCTAGCGTCCAGATCAAGATTTGGGCTGCTGCACCCGGGCGTACACCACGACACTACTGTCTCTCCAAGTCCGATCATGGCTAGGCGCTAACGTTGAATAGTCACTCGGCTGGCCGCCATTTCCATACCTTCTTCCTTACTTTTACTATGCACGTGGTATAGTACAACGGCAGGACTAGGAAACTGCTTCACCGTTTCCCCCCCCCCCCCGACAAGGCATACACACATACCTTGGGGGCGATGAAGAAGTAAACCCCGCCGCCATTTGACTGACCTCGTTCATCCATCCGATCCATGACCGATGAACGCCGCCATCGGGGATGACAGAGACATTTGCAGAGACAAGTGAACAGGAAGGAGAGACAATAAAAGAGAGACAATAGACTCACTGGCGGCTGAGGATTGAGGCAGGAAGAAATGAAAAGAAAAAAAAGAAAAAAAGGGGAAAGGAAGGAAAAAAGTCAAGCCATTAGTCGTCGCCAGGAAATCTGCCATGGTACAATAGTACATACCACACGCAGTGGTACTACCTGCAGTCCAATGGCGCCACTCACTCACCACTAAGACAAGTGAGGAACCGAGGACAACAGCTTGAGGAGAGGGAGGCATCGAGACCTTTCCTTTGACGGAGAAAAGAAGCTTGTGAGAGAAGAGAGAGGAGAGCTTTCCTTTTCCCTCACACTCCTCCCCTCCCTTCCCGCCTCCCTTTTCAGAGATCCATCTCATCACTTTGCATGTGTCCCTCTTGTCTGAAAGCAGCCTGGCTCCATCCCCCAACAACCATCTCCCTCCTTCTTTTCCTCGACTGACCCCTCAGGAATTTGCATTCGTCTACCGTCCATAAGCCACATTTGTTTGTTGCTGAGGTATCATCTTGTCTTGGAACGAGACTCAGCTCATACATCGCACTGGGGTCCACGGTGTACCATTTGCTTCCTCCTCCTCCTCCTCCTCTTTTTTTTTTTAAAAAAAAAAAACCTTTTTTGCTCTTCCTCTTTTTTACTTGGGGTCTCTAGAGTTTATTGTCGGCTCCTGCTGCGTCTGGCGGCAGAAATCCCTCCCTTCCTCCCTCCCCAAACTCGCCTTCTTTTTTACTCCTCCTGCTGCAACCATCTGTCGAGCCTTTAACCCCCTCCATCCTGGCACCCACCCTTCTCCAGCAACTCCACAGTTATCCCCGCCTTTGTTCCTCACCCCACCCCCCCCCCCCCCCCCGGTCCGCAGCAGAGGGGCGCGCCAGTTCCAGTTTCCTGTTCTCAGCTGCAGCTGCAGCTCTAAAATCTACGCAACTTTTCTCTCTTGCTGCCGGTGCCAACCTCCCCCCGGAGCCCTTTCTTCTGCTCCTAGCTGTACAGCTCAGCGTACTGCAACCGGATCCCAAACCTGTTGTCGGGAGAGCTGCACGCCCTTGTGTTATTTGTTTTTTTTTTTTTGTTTTACTTTCCCCCCCTTCTTTTTCTGGGCCTGCGGTGGTGATCCAATATTCTCCCGCACATCGAATAATCTCGGAGTCGATCCCAGTCCTCCTCAGGTGTCCTAATCCGGCGACAGCTTTGACTAGATTGGCCTCCTCTGCAGACCAGGAAAATACCTACCGCGTCCCAGCTCTGTCATCAGCTCATTATACTCAGCCGTCCTCAGCCTTCTTAGGTAGGCTGCTCTCTCCTTCTGCCACGGAGAGCCCAGGAAAAAGGCCTGGACCCCCCTTATACACACGTCCTCATCCCATCGTCCCACCCGCCGCCGTGGTCCGCTCCTCAGAACTCGCTCGCCATCGTCCTGCAGCAGACAGGTCCAGAGCAGTCTGTTCCCCCTCTGGCCAGATCCTTTCCCTCATCGGTCCCGCGACCAATTGGAGGAGCCATCGTGTGTTCCTTTGCTGGCCTTTGTGTGGCAACCAAGCTGGCACGGGCTTGCCTTCACCTGCGAACGGGGCGCGCGCTTCTTCCCTCCTTGCACTGACCGGGTTCTCTCTACCCTTGAGGAAGTGCCTAACAGCAGCTCTGCTCCTTCAATTGCCCCCGAGCTTAGACGCAGGCGCTGGCCCCCCCCACCTTTGACTCCGGCCCCCGACCCCCCCCCCCCCCCCCCCCCCCCCCCCCCTTCTTTTTTTTTTTTTTTGGGGGGGGGGGGGTGGGGGGGTGGGGGGACTCCAGCGATTGATTCTTTGAGGTTGCTATATCTTGCCTCTGT
>JACWRQ010000114.1:11053-21334 GCA_014849955.1 Cryphonectria carpinicola | reverse complement strand
CCGCAGCCGAACAACAAGGAGACCCCCCGGCGCCCGAGCCCCCACCCGCCGCGCCGTGTCTCGGGTCCCCCCCCCCCCCTTTTTTTTTTTTTTCTTTGGTTGGACTCACATCTGCGCGATCCAAAGCCTGTGCAGTATCGGCGACCTCTGCGGCTGTGATCGAAGCATCCTGCTCATGCTCGACAGATGAGGGTTCAGCCTCGGGCTGCGCATCCTGCTGAGACTTTTTTTCATCAGTTTTTACAACTTCCCTCGCCCAACAAGAGACACACAAGACATACCTCATCCTCATCCAGCGTTGCCGCAGTATCCGCAACTTCAGCAGCGGTCTCTGCAACACTAGCACCCGATGGCTGCTCGGCCTCGACCTCGACCTCGCTGACAGCCTCACTGAGATGATCCGGTTCAGGAGTTGGGCGATCAAGTATGGCAGCGGAGTCGGCAACCTCGATAGATGTTTTCACAAAGTCTGGGGTATCCGTCCCCTCTCGCTCGATGTCTGCAGCCCTGTTCCCTGTCTCAGGCTGCGGTTCTTCAATCCCGGCATCAGCGTTCTCGTGGATGCTCTCGGCAGAGGGCTCGGCCTGTTCTTCAATATTCGACTCGTTGGGCTCGGGGATGGGGCTCTCTGAGACGTTGACTCTGTATGGTGTCAGCAAGAGGGAAAGACCAGTGGGCACAGGACATTACATACTCCTCTGAAGGAAGGGCATCTGCAGCCTGGGTTGTTTCTGTGGGAGCCTCTGGAGGAGTGTCAATGACTTCTGGTGCCTCCAGGATGTTGTTCCTATTCCCTGATTCATCGGTCACTGCTAACTGATCAGCCTGGCTGTTCCTCACTGCTGGAGAAATGGTAGTAAATGATAATCTGCCTACCGGTTGGGGCCTCCTCATCCAAGATCCACCAGTCACCCTCGCCAACTCGGAACTTGTATTGGTGCTTGGCCAGTGGCTCTACCTGGAATGTCTTGGTAAAGGTATGGACTCCATCATCACCAGTAGTGTATTCCATGGGCTGAGGAACCCATTGTGGGTTGGAAAAGCTGCCGGCAACGTAGAGGGGTGGTTGGATGCCCAGAGCCCTGTGTCGAATGGTGACTTCGACTTTGGAGTCCCCCATGGTGACTGTTTTTTTCTTTTTTTTTTCTTATTTCTTCTGGGGGAACCCGGGAGGAAAGAAAGAGAGAAGAAAAAAAGGTTGGGAAGATAGCTGGGTTGTGCTCTGGTGGAAGACACGAGGGGTGAATAGATGCCCCAGTAGATAGAGCACTCTTGTGGTGGTGTGGTTTCTGTGCAGTGCAGTGGTAGGGATAAAGATAGGGCTGGGCCGTTTTGTTGACCCAACAAGCAGCCAGAGCACCTCTCGTGATCAGATTAGGCCTGCAACTCTGAGGGGGCCGTTCGGATTGATGGAGATGAGATGGGCAAAAGACTTTTTTGACACACAGAGGGAGTCACAAGACAAAAGGAAAAAGAAAATTTGAGGACGGGTGGATCCTGGCAGGTTGAACACGTCAAACACGTCCAAGTTGAGGGTCGAGAGGAGAGAAGATGGGGAAGGCAGGGTGGTCCGATGATGGCGCTTGGGGGTTGGGAAGCTGCAGGTGCAAGCTCTGGGATGGAGCTCGTCCTGCTGCCCTGGGCGTCAATATGCGGGGCAGCCTACAGAAAAGGGTGGTGTACAGCCAACCGTGGTACTTTTGACGCATGTACATAATAATGCACTGTAGTATTTCACAAAACCAGAAGAACAAGCAGGTTTCCATACCCCAACATTACTGGACAGCAAAGCCAAGGGATCTGCAGAGCACAGCAGGATCTCCTCAATGTCGGTCTGCATCTAGAGAGAGCTTGTTTGTACGAGGGAGTAGAATTGAGAGAAACCTACAGAATGTTCTCCATTTCCGGTGGAGAGGAGGGTGAGACTTCCCAGCTGCAATCAGGGCCATCGAGAGAAAAGAGAGAAACCTATGCCGCGCCTCCCGAAACTCTGGGTTGGGATTGACTGCAACGACCGCTGCAGAAGAGTCCCAGGGCCTAGCTTGTACTACGCCGGCTATAGTTACTGTCGTCATGCAAGGCCTGCTGGCCAGCCCAGGAATTATGCAGGACAACCAACCATTTCGGACCTACTGCATCTCTTGCTTGCAGATATCTCTTTCTTTTTTAACCCCCATTTTTGAGATCAGAAAAGAAAGAGAAGAAATATAAAATAAAACAACTCAGCAGGACCAAGAAATGCCAAAGAAAAACACAAAACTTTGGTGCCAGAAATCCCACTTGGGCTGCAAGAGCTGCTGGCGCCATGTGGGATGATTTGTCCTGCAGGCAGGGGTGGGTGCTCTTATCCACATTGGGGGGGGGGGTCACTTCTTATCTGCTCACCGTTTGTTCTCGCGCCTCCTCACCTCTCCTCACCTGTTGGGGTTTTTGCCATGTTGTAGAGCCTGTCTGTTGATCTGGTGATTGGGGAAGAAGAAAACAAACAATGGCAAGCTCGATTTGTAGCTATAAAAGACATGTTGTCAGGCGATACATGTCTTGTATGAGTGGAGTATTGAGTATATAGTAACAGCAACTATCACATGTCAGCCTACACCTAGTCAGTGCCTCCAGAGAGAGCAAACGTGAGAGGAAATGTGAGAAAGACAAGACATGTTGCCCTCACAGCAGATGGTATTCAGATAGATACATGGTAGAAGACATCAAATCACCTGAAAAATCCAGTCTTTCTTCTTCTTTTTTCTTTTCTTTTTTCCCCTTTACTGACAACAATGAAAGAAACCCTTCCCCAAGTCCTGGGCCAGACAAGTTGTTACGTCACCAAGCTCACCCACCAGGATTCTGCCAGGCGGTATCGATAAGAATCTCTTATCACTACAGGTTTCTCTAGAAACCGCCTCTTTTTTTTTCTTTTTTTTTTAGGCTTGAAACAATAAACAGTCCCAGAAGCTGAAAGTCGCTGACAACAACACTCCATAATGACAATTGACGCCCTACACATCTCTCAACCCACTTCACTTCACTCGATTACCCTCCTCATTCAATCACTGCCGGGGCCATCATCCACAGAACCTATCAATCAAGATGTCTATGCCACCAGAAATCATCCAAGTCAAGCGGCTAAAGCGCAAGGCCCATGATGATGACGATGGCGATGATGGGCAAGGCGTGGTGAACTACCTTCGTTCGTGAACTCTCCGCAATCCTCCCCACTCTATCATTCCACCAGCTTGGATCTTACTGACCACATCACATACAAAAGGTATTGACGACAAGGACCGAAAACGATACCGTAGTGATGCCTATGTCTACCAGCGAACTACACAAGAA
This sequence comes from Cryphonectria carpinicola, assembly GCA_014849955.1. Lineage (NCBI taxonomy): Eukaryota > Fungi > Ascomycota > Sordariomycetes > Diaporthales > Cryphonectriaceae > Cryphonectria > Cryphonectria carpinicola. The sequence goes on along the minus strand of JACWRQ010000114.1, from coordinate 18,001 downwards.
GCCCTCAAGGTTATGAAGAAGGCCCCACCCAAACCTCCACGAGATGTCGTTCCCACCATCCACCCCTCGAAGCCCAGCGATGGGCATATCCTCCCACTTGAGAAATCAGCCAACACAAAGACCCCCGAGTCAGCCACAAAGCCACAGGAGAACACAAGGCCCAGTGAGTCCAAGAGAGGGCCAGCCTTGCCTGTTGTTGAGACACCAATCACGACTCCATCTTCCTCCACCACCCCTGAGCCCCGGCGCTTCCACTTCTCCAGACCCTTCATCCAGCCTTCATCGCTCTTGACCACGGGCCTGAAGACGGGCAAGCGGTCACGGCTGAATACCCCGACGACTGTCTTTGTCGAGCGCGGTCACAAGAGGACGAGGACGGAGGATGTACAAATGAGGGACGCAGACGATACACCAGAAATGGTGGACGCCGACGACGAGCCGCCGAGGAAGCTCAAACTGCCGGGATCCGACCGAAAGGGCCCGCGGGCGCAAAAGTCCGCTGAGCCGCTGAAGAGGGAGCTCCCCGCGTCGATGAAGCAGCACTGGGCGGGCGATGACATGGACGAGATCACGCGGAACATGAACAGCTTCGCGCTGCAGCTCATCGGGGCGAACCTGGCCGAGATGGAGGAACGCGACAGGAAAGAGGCGGCGAGGAAGGAGGCGTCCTCTACGGCCTCGACGCCGCAAAAGTTCAAGCCAAAGCCGCCCGCAAAGAGATATGCAGAGCGCCACCCAGAGATCGCGGCGGCGGCGGCTCAGCGGGCGACACTGGGCTCTGCTAGGCGGGACGACCTCGAGCCGGCTAGTGAGGATGAATACGTTGTCGAGACCTACGTACGAGTCCCAGCGTCTGCACTCGGCAAAGACATAGCCCCCGAGAAGGTCGGCCTGCTCGTCTTCGACAACGAGCCTGATGCAGATATCTTCTACGGCGAGGAGGGAGATAGTGATGATGAGTGGCCCGAGGATGACGAAGATGAGAACGGTAGGTTTCCTTTTTCTCCTCTTTCCGCCATTGGCATCATATTCAACCCCCCCCCCCCCTCCCCCTCTTTTTTTTCTTTCTTTTCTTCTTCTTTTTCTTCTTCTTGTTTTCTTCTTTTTCTTTCTTGGCGCACAAGTCTGACGCTATTCTCTCAGCGGAAAATTACTACACCGCCGATTACCCAGATGACGAGGTCGACTCGGAAGATGAGTACAATCGAGGTGCTTATCAATACCGCACGGGGAATGCCTCCGACCTGGAGGAGTTTGATGAGCGAGATGACGATTGGGCTTTGGATCACGATGATGATAATGATGGCAGTGCGCCCTCCTTCTCGGCTCGTCTAGGTGCTATGCCACCATCGGCGTTTCGGGGAATATGATTGATCCAAGATAGATAGGAAACCCATTACACCGCAGCCCCAGAAAGTGATCATGACCGCAAAGAGGGGACCCTTCAAAGAGCCCAAAAGATAAAATTGTAAGTGTCTGTGTGTTTTCTCCTGATGATATTGAAAAAGTATCTACGCTGCACCTGTCCAACTTTGGAAACAGAACCTTTTTTCTTTCTTTCTTTCTTCGGGTTCAGGCAAGCTTGCGCGTGCAAACATCAAAGGTGGGCAACGCAGTCTGCCGATCACCTTTGATTGGGTTGAGATGAGGCTGAGCCATCCGTACAGAGTGGAGTGGTGAGGCTGCTGGAAGTTGGTCCGTGTGAAAGAGAATGATAACTACAACTATTAATTGAAATATTGTAATGTTGAGGAGGCAGGAAGATGGCGGAAAGGAGAAAAAGCAAGAGCATGTAACCCTTGAAAAAGAACAGCAGATAAAGGTTATATATAGCCAAGTGTTTACACCATTCACGTTACGCCTCGAGGATATCATTAACCACCTAGAACCAAGCTCAGCGAAATAGATGGATACATACCAGCCCTTCCCCCCTCCCAAAACCCAAGTTGACGCCCATGCTGCTGTTGTAAATAAATGCCATATTCCCTCCTCGTCCTCCTCCTCGTTGTCGACGTACAACCCTCACCCCCTCAAAACGCCCGCCAGATAGCACCAGCCCTCGGGGTACTATTCTCATCCAACCCATCCTCGTCCCGGTTCATCCTCCTCACCCACGCCGCCTCCTGAGCAATGGCCTCGCGCTCCATACGCTCCATGATGTTCAGCTCGGCCAGCATCCCGCACACCAGGCCGTGGCACCCGGCCAGGATCCTCGCCAGGCTGGACCGCGGCTGATCGTCGCCGTCGGCTTTATTGTCGCCCTTGTCACTACTACCATCGCCACCATCAGGCCTGCCGTCATCCAGCTGGCCCAGCTGCGTCCGCCAGCCGTCCAGCTTCCTGGAGAGCGACGACACCTCGTCCCGCCAGGCCGGGTCCAGCTCGCTTATGAATGCGACCTCGCCGGATGCCAGCAGCGCACCAAGCCCCCCGGCCTGACACCGGGCTTCCACGGCGGCCGTCATTTGGTCGAACCACTTCTCGAACCCCCTGACCGCGCGCGCGTGCCGCCCGCCCGGTCCGCCGACGGACCAGAGGCCCGACAGCACCCCGTCCAGCACCTGGATCCTGTCCTCCAGACCCTTCCCTCCGCCGCCGCCGCCGCCAGCAGCAGCAGCAGAGTCTCCCCACGAACGCAGGGCAGCGAGGTCATGTGCCTGTTGCACAGCAGCCTCCTCAGCCGCGACCTCAGCATCGGCCTCAGCCAGCTCGGCAAACCTCCGCCCCAGCCTCTCCCTGGCGCTGGCGTGCCACGAGGCGGCCACGGCGTCGGCATCGCGGTGGAGAAGGTGCAGCTGCAGCAGCTCGGCCTGCACCCTGGCGGTCTCGGAGGAGAGGGCAATGTTGGCGGGCAGCTTGGAGGGCGTGGGCGGGGCGAGGTAGGTTGACGTGAGGGGTTTGGGGGCGAGGTTGCGCGCGGGCGAGTAGTGCTGCTGGAGCGTGTTGAAGGCAGGCCGGAGACGGGGGGCAGCTTCTGTTGCTGTGGCTGTGGTTGCTGTCGTCGTGGACAAGGAGCCTGTCGGTGGTGTCTGGCGTTGTTGGGACGCTCGTGCGGCTATCGTGTTCGCGCGGCCGAGGGGCCGCTTGCTGGCTGTCGTCGTCATCGTCGTCGTCGCCGCCGTCGCCGCCGAGGTATTGACTGTGGATGTCGAGGCCATGGACCCTGCTGAGGGCGGCCGTGGCGGACGGAGGGTGGTCGTGGAGCTGAGGGATGTTGCGGTTGATCTCGCTCGGGCATGCGCAGTGGTTCGTGGTGACTGTGGTTTGGCTGTCGAGGTACTTGAGGACTTGAAGGTCGTCGTCGTCGTCGTCGTCGTCGTCGTAGAGGGAGAAGGAGAGGGGAGGGCCGAGGCTGTCGACGAGAGCTGCGACACGGAGGCTATCGACTTCGGCCTCGCTGTCCTGGTAGTGTTGGTCATCAACGTCGGCCGGGCGGTTCTCGACAGAGGTTCTGGTGCCTCGCTCGCCTGGCTTCTGGTCGGAGGCTTGCGTGCTGCTGCGAGGCTGTTGCTCGTGCGGTCGAGGCTGAAGGTGCCCGAGGTCGGTCTGCTTCTCATGCCGGCAGCGGTTCTGGTCGAAGGAATGTTGGCTCCTGTCGCAGCCGTCATAGAGCGTGTCCTCGCCGGGATCGAGGAGGTGCCAGGCTTGGGCAACCTGCTTGGCGACATGTTTCGTGGCTCGTCAGACGATGTTGGGGGTCCGGTAGTAGAGGCCGAAGAAGTGACGGCGGGAGGAGGTCTCTTCTGTCCGGCCTGGATGGCTCTGCCTACCTCGCCGCCCTTCCTCGCCTCATTGCTCTTTTGTGTTTTGGCCAGGCCTGCAGTGGGTTGTCGCAGGGAGCGCGATCGGTTCAATCCTGTGGCTGCTGTTGACGAGGTGGAAGACGACATGGCGTGGGTCAAAATGCTGGGCCTTTGTCTCAGCCTCTGGGCTTGTCTGTTTCTTTCTGCTGGTTGGCGTTGGTGTTGACATTGAGCATTCCACTCTACGCAAGACGCGCTGCTGCGTGACTTGTCTCTTCTGTCGTGGTTGTGTCTCCGGCAGTTGCTATTTACTTGGTACTTGCTGTGTTTACTTACTGCCAATGAGCCCTGAAGGCAGCTCCGGGTCCCTGGAACGCTAGGGGGTGCCTGAGGCGGGTGAGCCCCGCAGGCGGGGACAGGGTCGAGTGCCAGGGGGGGTTCTAGGGTTCTACAGGCCTGATACTTGTAATTGCTATGTATGTACTGTACTATTCCAGGTAAGTAGTACTGTGATAGGGTTCACGGGTCCACATTCTTCTTGGTCCAAGCTAGTCACCAGTCTGAAGTGATCACCACTTCCTGATTGGAACCAAGAACAGAACTTTCAAAGTCTATCATTCACTCTCACTCATACCCTTGACTCCGGTTTCTCATCTATTTCCAACGCCTGTCTTCAACCACAATGCGACGAAACCCAAGGCACGTCATATGAGGGAGAACCTGAGAAAGAAAAAGAAAAATCCTATCGACTCATGAGCGCATTTCTCAAAGATGGCCCCGCGACAAGGCTGTTGTGTCGCACCCGTGGCAGGATACAATGGCAAACGGCATCATTCTCGCATACAAAACCCTCAGGTGGTGGTCTGCAGTGGAGGCGGCACTATGCAAGCAAGGCCATCAGACCACCACGACCCGTGAGGCACTCACCAACTGCATCATCATCGTCACCACCGTCCATACCAACACCCTCGCCCTCATCTCCAGGACCAAGACTCTCTGCCAGAGGAGGCCCGCCAACAACAGCAACGGCCAGAGGCCCAGACAGGCTTATCTTCTCGGCCCGAGACGTGCCCACCCTAGCGGAATGGACGAGCAGCCTCGAGGGTCTGGGGAACAGCAACCTTACACCCAAACAATGTATGGAGGGCGCATTGCGTTACGTAGCTGTTGCCACGCAGCATGAGAGTGCCTGGCGAGGCAGACTCGAAAGAGGTATGTTGGAAGACAGGTTCTTCGTTAACCTCAAGAGACAAACAAGTGGTAGTGTGAAAAAATACTAGACTAACAAACCCTTCTCCTCTTCAAGACTACAACCTATCACCATACATGCTGCACTGGATCGGCATCCTCCTCCTCGCCGCCAACACTGCCACGCGCTGGCGCCTAGGCACGCACATGCTCCGCTCGGCCTCCGAGCAAGGCTACAGCCCCTCGACACTGACCCTCGTCCGCACCTTCAGGAGCATGCCGGACAGGATCTTCCAGGAGAGAGCCGCCGGCACGAGGCTCTTCCAGTCCGCAGACGCCCGCTTCAGGGAGCTACTCCGGCAGGGCACCGACCCGGACGCGCTCACCCTGCAGGGTATCATCGACGCCAGCCACGGCGGCAATCCCAAGAGGGCCCTCGCCATGTTCAGACGCGCTGCCGAGGCGTACTGGAAGGCAAACCCACCACCACCACTACCACCATCACCGCCGCCGCCACCATCACAGGACTCCTCTAAAGGGCTTCTCCAGGAGTTTACCCTCCCAGCCCCACGTGAGCCCCTGTGGGAATGGGAGGTCAGCTGTGTGCTGGGCCAGGCCGACATCCTGCGCCGCCAGGGCGAGAGGCGCGCCGCCGAGGAGCTGTACAGGGTGGCCGCCCTGGAGCTCGACAACCCCCGCGCGTTCCTCGAGCTCGCGCGCCTGGTGGGCGGGCCCCGCGACAGCCCCGAGCGGCGGGCGTACCTGCTCAAGGCAGCCATCTCCGGGGAGGTCGAGGCGTGCCGGGAGATGGGCGGGCTGGAGAGGCTGGCCGCTGAGGACAAGGCTCTGCCCGAGAGGGAGAGGGCTGATCATGTGCTTATGAGCAGGGAATGGCTTCGTCTTGCCGAGGGGGACTACTTGTCGGCTGTCAAGGCAGAGGACCTCAGCGGTGCTGGTGAAGGGTGAGGTTACCAAGGTGTGTGTGAGATGAAGAAAAACCAAAACACTACATGGCTGGAAGATATGGCCCCCAGCAATCCAAGAATACTCTCTCTACACGCGGCTCTTGATACCCTCATATGAACAGGGTAAAATCTTTATCTCAAGGGGTCTAGAGGAACTCGGGAAAGAGAACCAGCTTTCTTGGTGGGCCAGGGAACACATGAATTGCGAATATAGAAGCTCTTGGGAGCGCTATATATTATTATTCTTATACATTACTGAATAGTATCCCAAGAAATGCCTAGCTCTTAGTAGATGCCACGACGACAAGACACATTGCCGTGAAATAACTCATGGCTTCTTCTTCAGCCTAAGAAAACAAGATCCGGACACTTCCCTACCTATCTGTTCGCAGTCAATCAAATGACCAAATAAAGACGGGACAATGTTCAGACGAGAGCCACACCGCAAAGGGCCATCCCTACCACCCCGCCGCACACCGGTAATGATCACAGAGAGAGGGAGACTACCTGATGGAGACAACACGTCCGAGCCAGCAGATTAAGATCTCTGACAAACCCCCCCCCCCCCCAAAAAAAGGAAGAAGAAGAAGAAAAGGAAAAAACCCGGTTGCCAAACCTTTCGTGTCCCAGGGACCGGAAAAATCTTAGGTTACACGCGCTTGCGATCTGGCTGGAGGGGGGGGGGGGCCAATATTCTAGTAGTTCCTGTCGCCCATTTTCCCATGCAATGGCACGCACACACACACACACACACACACTGGTTCGCGCCTCGAAGCCTTGCTCGGGATCCGCTATTACGAGGTTCTTCGGGGCTGCTAGGTGTTGTCGTCGACACACGGTTGCAGCAACTAAAAGCTGCAACAATGAGGGGGGGGGGTCGTTCTTGCGCATCGATCCCGGATCCCACCACGCGTCCAAAGAGTGTTGCATCAAGTGGTTGGTATTCCGAATGGTTTGTTCCCCCCCCCCCCCCCCCCCCACCCGTGAATGCCCTCCCCCATCCACCCACAATCCTCCTACACACGCAGAGCTCCCAACGGACAGTGTACGCA
>JACWRQ010000113.1:77490-97037 GCA_014849955.1 Cryphonectria carpinicola | reverse complement strand
CCCCTGCCGAGGGGCCGCCCATCCGTGGAGGGGGGGCTCGGGCCGGGGCCCCCCCCCCCCTTTTTTTTTTTTGCTCCGTTCCAGTGGATCGTACCTGGGCTAACAGTCTGTGGCAGTGGGAAGTAAAGTAAGCCTGGATGACCCTTATGATGGTGATGACGATGATGATGATGATGACGACTGAAAGAGTTACATGTATTGACTTATTCTGCCCAACCAGTGGTGACTACTATGCCTCATGTGTAAATGGAGCGTCTGGCTATCTCGACAACTCCACGCTCGTGTCCCAGTGCGTACTGGGAGGAGCGAACATTACTATTGACCTGGGTAAGCAGCCGTGCCTTCGGTCCTGTCATCAAGACGTTGTAGCTTCTTATTGACTCTTTTTGTTTTCTCTCTCTCTCTCTCTCAAAAAGCGGAACATGTGTTCGTCTACGACGGCTTCCTCCTCTCCGACCTGGCAGGAGCCCCAACAGGCCCAACCTCCTCCTCCAGCCTAATCAGCGTACCCACCTCCAGCAACCACTTCGCCTACCAGATCTACTTCTTCAACGAACTCCTCGCCCGGTACTGCGCGGACTTCGGCTCCGAGGACGCGGCCTTTGGCGTCGAGCTGTACGCGGCCGGCCCCCAGGACTGCCACAGCTTCCCGCTGGAGGACTGGAGGACGTCCAACGGCTGGTATGCGGAACCGCCGCCGTTTGTGGCTGTGGTGGACTACCTGAACTATGGCTGGCAGGTGTCGGCGTATGCCACGGATACCTGTGAGGGGGACCCGGTGGCTACCTTTGGCTATGGGTCGACGTATAGCGACGTGGGGTGTCTTGAGCTTACTGTGCCTGTGGCTGGGTTCAAGGTCGAGCCTTTGTGGAATGCGTTTTGGCTGTGAGGCTGAGTTGGGACCGAGGGAGGATGAGGAATGAAAGAAAAAGGGGTGTGAGAGAATGATGAGCAAAAAAGTGTCTTTACTAAGGAATATTTATTAATTTATTTATTTTCCTTTCTTCTTTTTGCTTTTGCTGGGATACAAGGGGGAGGGAGGGAAAGAAAGAAAGAAAAAAAAAGGGGGGAACTCACAATTGTCACGATAGAGTTTATAAAGAGTGTATTCAAGTGAAAGTAAAAGTATTATTGAAAATCTAAAATACCGTTGTCGAGGAAAGAAAATGAGAATTGCATAATAATTATTAGTACAGGTCGAGCAGCAGGTCAATTTTACCATAGCGTGCATAACACTGTAGTACACTCAAGGTTAGGGGTTGATGGGGAGAGATCCTGGCTTCTACAGGGGGTCGTGGATGGGGTAATCAGTGGGCAGTCCACCCACGCACCCACCTAGCTTTTGGTTCAACCAGTGGCCTTCTGTCCAAAAGTCAGCTTCATGAGCGACACCGTCCAAACTGACTATACCCCCCCCCCCCAATCTTCGCCACGCCACGCCACACCCCGTCGAGAAACGTCTGTTTTGTTCTACTCAGCAGACAGCAGAAGCTGCATGAGGCGGCAGACGTCTGCACGGCTAGCATCAACGATCATGGCATCGACAACCCCGCTCCGCCGCATCACGAGGGCGTCCATGGCGCGGTTCGCGTACACGGGCAACGACGCGCCAGATATCGAGGACATCATACCTCTCAGGTCGCAGGGCACGACGACGACGACGGCGACGACGGTCTCGAGGAAGCGCAAGCGCACGGTGACGGCTCCAGTGAAGAAGGAAGCACAACAAGACGTGAAGATTAAGGCTGAAGAAGAAGAAGAAAAAGAAGAAGCAGCAGAGGTCGAGACCGCGACAGCCCCGGCCCGCCGCGCCCGAAAGCCCGCCCGCAAGACCCACGACCCCAAGACGGGCGCTGAGACCGTCACGGCCCCTTCGGACTGGGAGGAGCTCTACGACGCGGCCAAGACCATGCGCATGCCCGGCGGCGCGGCAGCCAACGCGGCCGTCGACACCATGGGCTGCGAGAGGCTGGCCGACCCGCAGGCCAGCCCGCGCGACCAGCGCTTCCACACCCTCGTGGCGCTGATGCTCTCGAGCCAGACCAAGGACACGACCAACGCGGTGGTCATGGCCCGCCTGAAGACGGAGCTCCCGCCGCACGCACCGGGGGCGCCACCGGGGCTCACCCTCGAGAACATGCTCGCCGTGCCGCCCGACAGGCTGAACGAGATGATCTGGGCGGTGGGGTTCCACAACAACAAGACCCGATACCTGAAGCAGGCGGCGGAGATACTCCGTGACCAGTGGGGCGGCGACATCCCGGACACGATCGAGGGCCTGGTGGCCCTGCCCGGGGTGGGGCCCAAGATGGCGCACCTGTGCCTGTCGAGCGCGTGGGGCCGGACCGAGGGGATCGGCGTCGACGTGCACGTGCACCGCATCACGAACCTGTGGGGGTGGCACCGCACCAGCACCCCCGAGCAGACGAGGCTGGCGCTGCAGGCCTGGCTGCCGAGGGACAGGTGGCGCGAGATCAACTGGCTGCTGGTCGGGCTGGGCCAGACCGTCTGTGCGCCCGTGGCCAGGAGGTGTGGGGACTGCGAGCTGGGGCTGCGTGGTTTGTGCAAGGCGGCGGACAGGGCCAAGGTCATGCAGGGGAGGAAGAAGCTGCTGCTGCCGCCGCCGCCGCCGCCGCGGGAGACGACCACCAAGGTCGAGGCGGAGGCGGATGGGGATGAGAGGGTTGTTGTCAAGACAACAGAGGAAAAAGAAGAGGAGACTGCTGTGGAGGACGACGTTCCCCCTGGTAGGGTTGATGTCGGTGTTTCTTCTACATCAGTTTTGTCGACCAAGGAGGAGGATGAGGACGAAGCTGCACGGCCTACGAGACGACGTGGGAAAACCACGCAGCTGAGCAAGGCCAGGAGATGACGACGACGGCAGGCAGTGCTCCGTTACTAGAATTGATTGTAGAGCACAGGAAAAGGGATCTAATACGACTTTTTTTTTTTTTTTTAACGCGTCTCGTTGTAGGGGAGATGCCTCTCTCTCTCTCTCTCTCTCTCTCTCTCTCCTGGCTAGACACTCTCTTGGCCAATGAACCGACCAAGTGCAAGCAACGAAAGCTTCCTAGACACCCCCAACTGCACCCGACGCCCTGGCCGTATTACGCATAAACCATGCCTCCGTCCTCCATCCCCAATGAACAAACGCCGAGTCAATCCTTAGATATTATGCCTAGCCCTGGCATGCCCTCGCACCTCCACTTCCACACCCCCATCAGCTCGTATGGTCATCTCTCTCTCTCTTTTTTTGTTTTTTTGTTAGCTGGTCTTGACAGCCTGCGTCTTCTGGCTCTCGAGCTTGGCCACGAGGCGGTCATGACACTCCTTCTTGCACTGCGAGACAAAAAGAGGGATGAACCCCGTAACGTCAGCGTCTTCTCGTTCCCAGCGCAAGCCAAGGCTCTGGCGTGTGTGTACAATAGAGAGAGAAAAGAAAAACAAAAAGAGAAACTCACATCCTCTAGACCATCGCACTTGTGGTCCTCGAGCAGGCGGTGCTTGCCGCAGAAGTGGCCGTCGCAGAAGGAGCAGTCGCCCACGATGCGCTGGGCCTCGGCCTTGCAGTCGGCCAAGGAGCAGCGGATCTTCTTGGGCGCCATTCTTGTTTTGGTTGTGTGTGTGTGTCGGGGGGGGGGGTTTGGTTTTTTTTTAAAGGGAGGGAGGGCACAGACTAGTGAGTGGCCGAGGTGGTTTCTTTGTCTTCTTCTGATAGATGGCGTTGGCGTTGGTGTGTAGGGAGAAGGGCAGCTGGGCAAGATGGAGGAGATAAGTTCAAAGGTGGTAGAAAAGAAGGAGGGGAAAAGGAGATTAGCAGCAGATGCGTTTACGGGGGCTTCATACGGTTTTATTTCGTGGTGGGGTCTGTACGACGCCGGTCATCACCATTACCATCATCATGTTGAGAGAGAGAGACAGACAGACAGACAGACAAAGCCCTTCCAGAGAGATGGTCATGGCATGCTGACAGTAGCTTCCGCTGAGAGCCGGTCAGGTCTAGTTCATGGAGGAGGGAGGTTCTGCGTCGTGCTTCTGATTCACCCCCATAGCGTTGGCTCCTGGTGTTGATCATCTTGTAGGATGGCACATGTGATGATAGCTTTTCTTTCTGGTCTGGTTGAGCTATGAAAAATAGCTGACTGCAGTTTGAGTCACACATAGCCAAAGGGCAATCAATGGAGGTGAAGAAAAGAATGGCCTCCTTCTCTTTCTCTCTCTCTAGATAGGTCAGATAAGAATAAAAGGGTGATTTGACTGGACTCTTCTGCACTATCCATCAGATCTCTGAAGCTATCTCTCCCAATTGTCGACAGTCAGTCAGCCAGTCAGTCAGTCAGTCAGCCGTGTCTCACCCAGCCAAAAACAGCACAATGTTTCTTACCAAGTCTCTCTTTTGCCCTACTTCCACATTGTCCTCCACACACACACACACACACACACACACAACAGAGTGTGGTTGAACCTACACAAAGTCAAGGCCAGACTATGCCAACCAAGTCATGTCCCTCAGCTTGTTGTACATTGATTTTGTTCCCTGAAACCTACCATAAGAGAGAGAGAGAGAGAGAGAGAGAGAGCCAGGACCCACTCATGAGCCAAAGATGGTGTAATACGATTGGTCAATTACACTGCAATGGTCGATACTTTCTCTCTCATTCACTGTTTTGTTTTGTGTTGTTTCTTCTCTTTTCTCTTTCCATTTCAATCCTGATTATATTCATAACGCCCTCTAGAGAGTCTAATCATGCTATTTAATTTCAACCCAAAATGTTGTGGTTGTTTTTTTTTTTTCCCTTCCCACCCCAAAAAGGGCCTCCCTCTACCATTAATACCGTCTCCGTCGGATCTTGCTCTTCTGCGCCGCCCCATTCAACCCGGCAACACCGTCCTGGATCGCCTTCAGCAGGCCCCAGTCATAGCTGTCCTCACCTAGCGACCAGGCCATCACCCCGCCCAGCCCCTTGGCCTCTAAAATATCGGAGAACTTGCGCGCGACCAGCTCGGGCGTGTCCCAGGTCCAGAACAGGCCGGCCACGTCGTCCACCCACCACTGCCCGCCGCGCACCGTGTCCGTCTCGCCCAGGACCAGTGCGTCGGCAAAGGACTCGGCCGTCGACCTGGTGGCTGCCGTGCAGGTGCCGTAGTCGCTCTGGCAGCCCGTGCCGCAGTGGGCGCTCGTGTCGCCGCAGAAGCCGTACTGGGAACAGCAGGCGCCCGAGGTGGCGTTGCCTGTGCACGCGAAGGAGGTTCCCACGCCGCAGGAGCTGTCGGGGGACGCGGTCAGGTTGCTGGGCCCAGAGGTGGGGAAGGAGGACGCCTCAAAGGTCACGGAGCCCGAGGTGCCCGTGTCCTGGCCCTCTGCGTCCTCGGCCAGGGCGATGGGGCAGCCGATGGGGCCGGTGGTGCAGGTGGTGTTGGCGGCGAGGGTAAAGTACTTGGCGTAGAAGGCGATGCCCATGTTCATCTTGGCCGGGTCCATGCCGCGCGCGAGGTAGGTCTCGACGGCGGCCAGGGAGCCGTTCACGTCCGTGTGGTGCTTGGTGAAGCTGTCGCGGCGGTTCATCAGGTCGTAGGTCATGACATTCACAAAATCGACTGCCGCACTGATCTGCGGCACCGTGTCGGCCGTGAATGCGAGCATGTCGCGCTCCAGGCCCGGCACGGCGATGGAAAGCTCCTTGTCGCCGATGGCGGACTTGATGGCCGCCAGGAACAGCGGGTACGTCTCGATCTCGGAGGTGAGCTGCGAGTTGAGCACCTGCTTGTAGTCGTAGCCGTTGCCGGCTGGGTACTCCCAGTCGACGTCGACGCAGTCGTAGCCCAGGGTGTCCAGGGTGGTGGCCACGCTCTGGGCGTAGGCGGCGCGAGATGCGTCCGTCGCAGCACCGAGACGGAAGCCCGCGACATCGCCCCAGCCGCCGATCGCCATGCACACCTTGGTCCCGTTATCGAACATGGCACGGATGTCGGTCAGGTCCATGAAAGGTGTGTACGAGCCCATCGTCGTCTCATTAGCGCCGGTCACGAAGTAAGACGAATTGGCAAAGGCAGTGATGACATGCGTGATACCGGCTGTCATGGTCCTGTTGGGCAGGACGTCGGTATGATACCTAGGGGAATGTTTTGTCAGACTTCTTCTATCTTACCGCCATCTGACGAGTCAATGTGTGTGTGTGTGGACGTACTGGTCAAAGTAGAGGGCATAGCGAGGGGCAGCAGCATGAGCTGTGGCCACCACCGCGGCAGCCGCCAGGCCAGAGGTGAAGCCGAATCCGCGAACCATTATGATTTTTTCAAAGTCAAAAGGAATGTGTGTGTGTGTGTGTGTGTGTGTGTGTACTGGAGGAAAACCAAGGAACGACGATGACCACCAGAAAAGAGGGATGAGCAAGCTGGTTGGCCTGACAGAAAGTATGGGCACTGGAGAAGAGAGAAGGGAGGTGGTCGGTCCCACTGTCAAATAGCAAAAAAAAAAAAAACCCCCCCAGGGTCAATACGCAGAACGCATAGAAAGTTTCTTTGATTACACTCGGGAGGGCAGCAAGGAAGGAGCCGTGAATAAACAGTCCACTCTCTGTCAGGGGCAAACTCTAAATCACTCGTCAAAAGAAGGAGGAGGAGCCTTGAGATTGGAAGCGAAGATCAGGGTCTTTAATGATCGCCCTGGGAGGTCCTCTTTTTCCATTTTGCTACTGCTCTGGAAGGGGGAGAAAACGTACTGATCTCCCAAAGCCTGAATCATCTTTACATTGGACATACCCTCACTGATCGTCACCATATATATATATATATATCACTTACAGCCAGTATAACACACACTTGACCATGTGAGCAGAGACAAAACACTGCAGGGCATAATTAAGCAGAGAGAATAATTACTATAGGTACTTGAAGTATTATTCCAAGTCCTTGGCAAGGATCTTGACTCGCCCCACAGGTTCTTGGCCTTGTCCTGCAAACCACCAAAATATCCTCTTTATGCTTTTTTTTCTTCTCCTTGTCATGAACGAGGCAGTGAACAGCTTATGCCTTCTAGAAAACCAGGATCTGCTCAACGTTTCTTCTACCCCGGTCGCGATCCCGGAGACTAAGAGTTTTCCGTAAAGAATGGATCATTTTCAGCCGCTCGCCTCTCGGTAAGATGAAGAGGATTACTTGGCCGGCCCTTCAGCCTCAAGCCTCCTGGACGGCTCTCTCCTCTGTGTCGTTCACAGCAAGATAACTCAAATTGATGATTCTTCTTCTTCTTCTTCTTCTTCTTCTTCTTCAGCCACAAAAAAACTCCCGTATCGCAGCCAAAACATCATCCGGCGCCTGCTCCGGGATATAGTGTCCTGAGTCCACGGCATACCCGTCCACCCTGACCCCGTCCTCCACCACCTTGCGCCACTCCACCAGCGCATCAAAGCACTTCTCCACCACCCCGGCCTTCCCCCACAGCACCCGCAGCGGACACCTGATGCGTCTCCCCCCTTCCAGGTCCGCCCGCTGCTCGTCTAGGTCCAGCGTCGCCGCCGCCCGGTAGTCCTGGCACATGGCGTGCACGCAGTCCGGGTCGCTCAGGGCCGCCACGTACCTGTCGAAGCACTCGGGCGCGAAGATGACCGTCCCGCCCAGCTGGCGCCCGCCCATGAACAGCTCGGCCAGCCGGCGCGGGTTCGCCAGCAGCATGGTCTCGGGCAGGGGCGCCTGCTGCATGAGCAGGAACCAGTGGAAATAGGCAGAGGCGAAGGTGAGGTCGGTGGCCTCGTACATGGCGAGGGTCGGGCAGATGTCGAGAAACATGGCGCGCCGCACCCGGTCGGGGTGGTCCACGCACAGCTTGTGCCCGACGCGGCCGCCGCGGTCGTGCCCGCAGAGGTAGAAGGACTTGTAGCCCAGCTGTTCCATGACCGTCACGCAGTCGCGCGCCATGACCGACTTGGCGTACTGGGAGACGTCGCCGCCTGGTTTGGACGAGGTGCCATAGCCGCGCAGGTCGAGGAGCACGACGGTGAAGGCGTCTGTGAGCTGCGGCGCGATGCGGTGCCAGATGTGGAGGGTCTGTGGGAAGCCGTGCAGGAGGAGGAGGGGCGGGAGCTGTGGTGATGATGAAGAGGTATTCTTTGTGCTGCGGAGCCCGCGGATGGTCACTTCTGGGGATGATTGGGTTTGGACCGCGATGGGCTCGAAATTCTCAAACATCTTGGCCATGTTTGGTTTCTTCCTTTTTTTTTGTTCGTTGGATTTTTATTGAAAAGAAAACAGTCACACCCATCCATACAAGAGGAATTGTTGAGTCTATTTATTATTATGCAAAAAGGTGAGCAGATACTCAAGAGCTTGTTATGTACTTACATAGTAAAGTATCAGTAATACAATTTGGTGATGACATGTTTGTAAGTGAGAAAAGGGCGTGTACGCACACACACGGCATTGTCTTTATCCGGCCCTACCATGCCGACTTGCGAGTAACACCAGGACTATCTCAACACCGTTTTTGAGGCTTTATACAGAGTATATAACTCATCATCATTGAATACCACGGAGAGCATAAAGGACACAGGTATCATTGATGAATTATTATATAATAATTAACTAAAGAAATTCATAAGAAAAGTCCTTCGAAGAATAACCATAAGCCTCCACCAACACCAGAAACTTGTATTTTTGTTTATTCTATTTTCTCCCCTCCTCCTCCTTCAGCCACAACAAACAAGAAAGACAAAAGAAGAAGAAGAAAGAGAGAGAGAGAGAGAGAGAGAGGGAGAGGGAGAAAAAAAATGGCAGGCCGTCCTCTCAAGATAGCCGTCATCCCAGGTGACGGCATCGGCAACGAGGTAATGCCCTTCGGCGTCAGATGCGTCGAGGCCGCCGCCAAGATCCACAACATCCCCATCCAGTTTGAGCACTTCGACTTTGCCAGCTGCGACTACTACGCCCGCCACGGCACCATGCTCCCGCCCGACTGGAAAGAAATCCTCACCCCCTTCGACGCCCTCTACTTCGGCGCCGTCGGCATGCCAGACCAGGTGCCCGACGACGTCTCCCTCTGGGGCAGCCTCCTCAAGTTCCGCCGCGAGTTCGACCAGTACGTCAACCTGCGGCCCTGCCGCCTCCTCCCGGGCGTCAGGTGTCCCCTGGCCGGCCGCAAGCCGGGAGACATCGACTTCTGGATCGTGCGCGAGAACACAGAGGGCGAGTACAGCAGCATCGGCGGCAAGATCTTCGAGGGCACCGACAGGGAGGTCGTCGTGCAGGAGACGGTCATGACGCGCGTGGGCGTGGACCGCGTGCTGAAGTACGCCTTTGAGCTGGCCCGGTCCAGGCCGCGGCGCAGGCTGACCAGCGCCACCAAGAGCAACGGCATCAGCATCACCATGCCGTGGTGGGATTCGAGGGTGGCTGAGATGGCGACCGGTTACCCCGATGTCAGCGTGGACAAGTACCATATCGACATCTTGAGCGCGCACTTTGTCCAGCGGCCGCAGATCTTCGATGTCGTGGTCGGCAGCAACCTGTTTGGGGACATCCTCTCCGACCTAGGTCCCGCGTGTACCGGCACCATTGGCATCGCCCCTTCGGGCAATATCAACCCCGACAAGAATTTTCCAAGCCTCTTTGAGCCGGTGCACGGCTCTGCCCCTGACATCTACGGCCAGGGGATCGCGAATCCCGTCGGCATGATCTGGGCTGGCTCGATGATGCTTGGGCATCTGGGGCACCCAGATGCAGGAGACCTGGTTCTCAAGGCCGTCGAGGCGGTGCTGGCTCGCGCAGATGCCGAAATTATTACAGCAGATTTAGGCGGGAAAGGGACTACGCAGAGTCTGGGCGGGGCTATAGAGAGGGAAATATTAACTAGTGGACAGTCCTAGATGGGGAGGCAAGGCAAAGCAGGGTATACTCCATACCTCGAGATGAGAGCAGGTGACTCTCTCTCTCTGTCAGTCGGCGCGTGTGCCTAGCATCGCATATGGATGCCCGCCGCCCTGAAGGCTGTTGGGTTCTTATTTGTTAAGAATGAGAGTTTTCCGTTGCACACTCATATGTGATGCTGTAAAGCAGCAAGATTTCATCTCAAGTATCGTCCTTTATTGCCTATGAACAAAGTATCCATAGCGCAGTCCTCGTTGCTTCATCACCAATCATCCATCAACTCAGCAGCCTAAAAGCCCCTAATTCTGCTTCCAAGATCCTTGACTGCATCTTTCGAGCGTGAGCATGATTACTTGTCAAAGTGTCTCAACATGGAAGTGGTGCCAATTTTTAATCGAAATTCTCCAGACAAACTTGTGGTGTGACGATATCAGATGGCCCTCGCGGCCCTTTTCTTTTTTTCTTTTTTTCTTCTTTCTTTCTTTCTCTTTCTTCTTCTTTCTCCTCCCCTCCTTTTCTTTTGGGATGACCATGTTCTCGATTGGCGAGCTAATTGAGGTTCTCTTCCTCAATCAATAGACTGGTCCGTCTCATGAGGATGGCTCCTGCTTTTGACTGTTGTAGACCAACCGCTCAGTCTGGTGCTCGATGCAGTTCCCATCCTCGTCTCTCTGAATCCAGGTGTCGATGATTGGGTGGTCATAGACAGTAGCATCCCCAGTGCCTTCAGTTTCTAGCTTGCGCTTCCGCGTCTCGTACTCCTCCCGATTTCGAGCTCGCAGGCTTTCATCGCTCATCATTACGTGGGCAGCCCACTGCTTTCTGTGGTCGCTGTGCTCGTCCTGAGCAAGGGATGCATCCTGGCTACCACGCCGAGCACCTCGTGTAGCGTTTCGGCGACCCTTTAGGTGTTGCGGTCTGCGGCCGCGCTGGGAACCTTGACCTCGTCCGCCTGGAGTTCCTGAGACACAACCGCGCGGGCCGTCTTCACCTGGGTTTGCACCTGTAAAAACCATTTGACCAGTGGCTTGACCGGAGCCTGTGGCAATGTCAGAAGACTCTTCCTGGTTGAGCCTGGAAATGCTGGTAGCACACGGAGTCTCGTCGCCGCGCAAGTGATCCACGTCACCCGCAGCCTGGGCCGGCGACCGGAAAGGTATGCTTTCCGCAGAGCAGTACAGACCATCTTCGACATCGCTTGGTGAGCTGGAGCTGGAACTGCCCGCATCCTCCTTGACTTCTTCAATCAGACGGCTTGTCTGATCCATGCCGCTGAAGTCGAAGCGGTGCTCGCGTTCGGTCTTCGAGACCTGGGGGAGCCCACGGATGAACATCTCGGCATCTATCAGCGCATCAAATATAGCGCCAGCAGCCTCCGATGGACCATCACGCTCGCTGCCCTTGCTGACCTTCTTCGTGTTCTTCGGGTCCTCGCGCTGACGCTCAAAAGCACGAGATAGGGGTGAGTTGGGAGCGACAGTGTCTCGACGGAGCAACAACTGCTTGGCTTTCTTTGTTGCTCTCTTATCCTTGATTCCTTTATTCTTGGCTTGCCTGTCAGCATGCTCGGTGCGCTGCCGCTCTTGCTGGCGCAGGTGCCAGTTGATAAAATTGTCCCTCTCCATTATGGAGCTCTTGGTAGTGTCGGGATCCTTGGCGATCACAAGTCTGCTTGAAAATGCGTGCAGGTCGAGCTTAGACAGATTGCGCCTGACCGTCATAGACTTGTTTTCAATGTCTGCGCCGGAGCCCTTCTCATCCACACTATCCTCCCGCCCGCCTGCAACTAGACCACCTGCCTGCTTCTCACCTCGGCCGAGAGCGGTGCTGGGGGCAGGATCATGCTTTACCACGACGAACTTGTCAACCGCTAACTTCTTGGCTTTCTTCTTGGACTTTCGCTTTTTCTTTGCCTGCTTCTGCTGGACGCCGGTGGTGTCCTTCTGTCCGGGAACATCGAGATCGTCGCCACTATCCTCGTCCCTATCCTCGAGGGCCGTTGGACCCTCAGAGGTCGAGCCGATGGTACAGGAGCTTGGAGCTGGGCTAGGAGGTCGAGAGTCCTGCGGGTACTCGTCCTTGACACCCGCGCCTTGAAGCTCCTGACAGGATGTGTACTGTTTGCTGATGCCTGGTTTGTCATCCTGTGAAGACACTGTGAAGGTCTTGTTGCTCATGGAAGACGAAGACATGATAGCCGTGGATACCTCGGGCTGAGCAGGTGATTGAGGAGGCGACGGTGGGATGGTCGGGCGGGAGCCATCTTGCTTGTGGTCTACCGGTTTCATCATGTCGACTTCGGGGCCTGATGGCTGTGCATTTGTCACCATACTATGGCCGGCAGCATCAACTGCTGTAGCCTGAGACTCGTCCACCTCGGGGATCGGCAGCTTCACACTGCCTATAGCCTCAGAGCCAACTGAAGACTTGACAGAAGAAGGGGCGGCAGCCGCCAGGGAGCTGGCAAGGGCTCTCTGCTTGCGGATCTTCCTCTTCATGCTACCATTTTTCGAGATGTACACCTCATTGTACGGCAGAGCGCCACCAGCTGTATTGGCTATGTCGAGCGCAAGGGGCCGACTTGACTCTGGGGATTGTGGGACAGAGTGGTGGTGATGAACAGGTGCTGTCAGACTGCCACTGTCGTTGTAGATTTTCCAAGCCTGGTCGAGCAGCTTGATATCTCCTTTGTCCAGAATGTCCCAGTTGAATGGCAAAACGTTGGTGTTGAGGATCCGAAGAGACCAGTAGGTCATGCGCATGGGATAGAATGGAAAGGCGGCAAAACGGAGTTCGTAGTCCAAAGGCGAACCCTGCGCCAGAACCACACGGAGAGCCACGTGCTCAAGCTGCTGGAACTGGTCAAGGGAAGACGAAATGCTCTCGAGAGCATGTTGATTGATGGCTGGAAGGTTATTGACAGGGTAGGAAGTGGGGAAGTGAATTCGCACTCGGCTGCGTCGGGTGTACTTCTGGAGGTTGGGGTTTTGTAGCTGCGTGACGATCTCCTGGAGAGAGGCTGCTGCATCCTCGGTATGCACAGCCTTGAGGTCCACATGAATCTCTAGGGCATTGATACTGTAGATGTAGCGAGTGAAATCCTCAGAGATCTGTTTGTTGACAAGGTGGAGGTTGCATGGGAGCTCGTCCAGGCGCTTGAATGCAGCAGTACCATGGGGAGTGTTTGGTACAAAGCGCTCAGGGACATTGCGGTTGATGCCAGACTCAGAAACAACCCAGTCGAGCTTGAAGTCATCACGGCGCTCACGAGACCAGGCGTAGGAATAGATCTTGTTGCGAATGAAGCTCAAGGGACGGACATCGCCAAGGGGATCGATTGGGTCAGCTCCAAAGAGCTTCAGGAGGGGGCTGCCACTGGGGGCTGAGAGAGCAGCTGCTCCAGAGGTGGTGTTGCCAGTGTCGCCCATCTTGTTGCCCCTGCTGATGACACGTGAACACGTGATAGCTGTAACAAAAAGATGGATGTAAGAGAAGGATGTGTGGAAAATGAAGGTTGTTAGAATGCAACGCGTCCTGTGGCGAAGATGGAAGAAAAGTCGGCCAAGAGCGTTCTCTTCTCCCAAGGTCTTCGCTTGCTGATGGGTGCTGTGGCCACAGGTTCAGGCTGTCAACAACACATTCTCGAACTGTTGGTGACATCCTCAGTGGGTGCTTACCTTGAAGATAACCCAGGGGAAGCTGGGTAAGACCCTCCTAGGTGCTTCTGATGAAGCTTCTGATGAAGAGTCGAGTTAAGATGCACGAAAATGCACCTCTTCAGAGTGATAAAAGGGGGGCAGTGGATGTGAGAGTGTTGAAACAGATCAAACAGTGGATGCCTGGAGGTTGATGGAGAAGACAGAGTTAACTGGCAGGCTTGCAGCAGATGCAACGCGTATCGGGGAGATTTTGGGAAGGGGGCGAGGGGGGGAGGGGAGTGGGTACCAACGATGGGTGGAAATGGGGGGATGACAGAATCTCCTTGACTCTAGTCCCTCCCAGGCTCTGTCTGTTCAAGGGCTGGGATCAGGAGCATAAAGACACCAGCAAAGGTCATGACAGCCATCACACCAAGAACCATGAGCCACATCAAAAGAAGAGTGTCCATCTTAGTCGGATAGCAGAGGGGACGGGACAAGGTAGGCTCCAAGATCCTGGGGCAGGCGCAGTTGTTGATGCCAGATCTGGATGTCTCAAGAGGGGATGCAAATCAAGAGCAGGTCGACCAGAGGACCAAGGTGAATGAGCTGAAGCTGAAGCTGAAGCTGAAGCTGAAGCGGAGGGGCCCAGACACGTAATTGGCCATGTTCTCCTCATGTAGATATGCACCTGCCCATCTTGACAAGGAAAATTGAAGGGCAACTAAGCCTATCCTCTCTCCTTCCTTCCTCATGCTGACCAGAGTGAACCCCTCCCCCTCCCCCTCCCCCTCGCCGCCATCTCTTCACCCACCCCTGTTCATCCAAACAAGACAACTTGCTCTGCAGTATACCAGAGGTGATCCCATAAAAGAAAGGAGCTGTGCTAGACAAAGCAGATGGAAGTAAAGATCACTGGCCCTCTCCCCTGCATAGACAAGGTGTTTTTCGTGTTTGTCTGGCCCGAGAGTACCTGTTACTAACAAAGTACTTGACTGTCTCAGCACAGAAAGAACGCCCTCACCTCTGCCCAGAACTGCCTTGGAACATTCTGGAAATGGTGTCATATTGTTGCCGCCAAATTCTTTTAACAGCAGGATATGTAGCATACAAGACCTTGGAACAAGGCAACAGGTATAGGGGACCTTATTAGCAGAGGCAAGTTGCAGGTGACTTCACAACAAGCAGCAGAGGGTTTCGTGCAGTTGAAAGAGCCTCAAAGAGACAAGGTGGAGATGGATGAGGAGGAAAAACATTGTATTGAGGACTAAATGGAAAGGGATTCAGGACACAGCTCGCAAGATCATGCAAGACCCAAGCTCTGTGCCAGCATCCACAGCCACACCAGGCCATCTCGTGGTCACCATAGCATGGCAACAGGATATTAGGAGTGTGGCAATGGCGTGTCATCTTGAACGACATGACCATCTGCCCTGCCATCTTGTCGGAACAGAGATGGCAAGAGGTTGCATGCCAATTCTTTGCCTCTTCAGCCAAGACCACTACCATGTGGTGGTTGTGCAAATGTAGATCTCAGAATGAAACTGAAGCCAGACGGGATCACTGGCGTCCAGAGATTAACGAAGGATCAATTTCCTCTGTGAGAAAACACCAGCGACACAAGAATGTGTCCGACCATCCTGCAGCCTCATCAGACCTAAACGGTAGCCTCTGTGCTGTGGTCGGGCGTCTCAACTGACATGAGGGAAAAAAGAAGAAGAAAGAGGTCGGAAATTTCAAAACGCGCGCTTTAGATGTTGTTAACGGAAGCTGCAGCGCGGATCCCTGTTCCACTTTGCACGTGACCCCGCCGCGCTGGCAGGGAACGCTGCGATGAGCAACTGGCATCGTCTGATTCGTCGAGCTTAGCCGAGGGCCCGACTGGCGGGTGGATACGGCAGCCCAGCATCATCGAAACCTCGCCGATTTCAACCTCACCTCCGTCCCCTCCAGTACCGTTTGCGCCTTGCTGCCGGCCGTCGATTGACCGTCTTCCCGCCCTTTCGTGTTCTCCTGAACGACCCTGAAATCGTGACGACGACAACAACTCTTCGATCGACTGAAGCACATCCAGCCAAGATGATCACCTCAAGGGCAGGCCTCACGGCCGTTCGCCGGGGTAAGCAAGCCACATACCTCCTCAACGTCATCCGCCTCGCCGAGCACCACCAGCAGCCTCGCACGGCATGCCTCGCACTGCTATCACAGCTGGCCCCCTACCCCCAGGCGTTCTTCAACCTGGTGCTGGGCGCTCAGGCTGGGCGCTTCCTCCCTCCACCATTCCGAGTTCCCCTCAGATGCTAACAACCACCCCTCCAATATAGCCACCAAGCCCACCACCTTCTTCACCCCGACCGCCTCCGCCCTCCTCGTCCAGGCCCAGCAGCCCCTCCAGATCCGCCGCACGGCAGCGACCCAGCCCATGACCCCCCTCGACGCCCAGTCCCTCCTGGCCAAGCAGCGCCTCCAGCGGCCCGTCGCCCCGCACCTCGAGATCTATGACAAGAAGCAGACCTTCCTGGGCTCGTCCATCTGGCAGCGCTTCACCGGCATGTTCTTCACCGGCTCGCTGTACGCCTACAGCATCGGCTACCTCGTCGCGCCCCTCGCCGGCTGGCACCTCGAGAGCGCCTCCGTCGCCGCCGCTTTCGCCGGCCTGCCGCTGCTCGTCAAGGGTGGCGTCAAGGTCGGCCTGGCCTGGCCGTTTGTCTACCACCTGGTCAACGGGATCAAGCACCTGTGGAACGACTCTACGGCCAAGGGCTTCAGGAAGGCCACGATTAAGAGGACCGAGTACATTGTTTGGGGAAGCTCTACAGTTGTGGCTCTGGGGCTGGCTTTCCTTCTATAAGTTAGGGGAGGCAAGTGGATGAGGGGGGTGGTGTGTGTGAGAGAGAGAGTGCGAGTGAGAGAGTGAGAGAGAGAGGCTAAGGCGGGGATCAGTGGCAGACGACAAGGGAAACCACAACACAGCTTACTGCACGACCGGATGAAGATGAAGCTGCCATTCTTGAAAGATGGGAGATAGATGTGTTTTTTTGGTAGCAATGGGACAATGTAAAACACAAAAGCTAAGCTGTGGTATCTTGCAAAAGTCTCTCTGGATAACTACTGGATGACTAGCCAGCTGGAGGGGGGACCCAGTCAATGAAAGGAATTAGCAAGCAAAAGGTGATGTGCTGAGCAGTGCGCAGTGTTGCCAGGTGGACAGTGAAAGACCAGCCCGGCTTTTTGAGAAGGGTTGGAGACGATAGTGCATTGAATATGGTGCAACGAAAATATATACTACATCTATGGTCATGGACAGGCTTGTAACCTATACACCATTGAAACACTTGAGGTTTCTACCAAGCAATGTGAAAAAAAAGTATATATTGAGATTCAATTATGTAACATACGTAGATGGATGTCATTTTCGCCTGCTCCTGATTGCCTTTGTGTGTCCTAACGCCTTCCCCCCCGGGATCAAAGTAGGATTCTTCAAGTAAGCCATTTCGCCCTGTCCCTATGGTAAGAAATACCCAGCCTAGACTCCGTTCACCATTATCATCATCAAAGACAGAATTTCCTTTCGCGCCGACAGACGCGTTCCTAATCGTCCTTGAACGCCTTGGCATCCAACACCAACCTGTTCAGCCGGTCCTTCTGCAGGCTGAACACGGCCCGCCCGATGGTCGGGCCCAGGAAGTCCTCCAGCTGCGCGGCGACATCCCCGTCCGCCCCGCCGCTGACGCCATTCATCATGTCAAACTCCGTCTTGTCGATAGTCTGAACGGCCTTGACGATCGCGCCGAGCAGCAGGTCGTATTCCGCGTTCGGGACACCCCTCTCGCGGAGGGACGACAGGATCATGGTGTCGAAGGACTTGAGGTTGGGCATCAGTAGCACCCGCACCGACATAGGGCCACCGGCAGCGCTGAGACCACACACGGCGCCGAACAGCACCGGACAGGGCTTCGACGGGTCCAGGAAGTACTTGAGGCAGGTCCTCGTCAGCTTGGGCCGCAGGCGCGTGTTCGACTTGCTATAGTTCTTGGCGATCCTGCCCAGCACCCCTGCCGAGAACTCCCGCAGCTCATACTGCTCCTTGACCGCATCCGTGCCCTCCTCCGATCCGACCTTCCTGCTCATCAGACACGTCAGGACGGGCGCGCTCAGCGGGCTGGCGTAGGGGTCGAGGAAGAGGTTGGTGTTGTCTAGCAGTGCGTCCGTAAGCTCCATCATCTGCCTCAAGACGAAGGTGTCATCCAGCCTATGGGTGACCTGGTTCGCTATGAAGTTGACAAAGTACGGGACGAGCTGGTGCAGACCCGGGTCGGAGCGCACCGACTGCAGCGCGGCCTCGCGCAGCTGCCGCACCTCGTCGTCGGGATTATCATCGAGGATCGCCGACTGGATCTTGTCGAAATACAAGACGAGCTCCTTCGAGATGATGTGCCTAACATGCGGTCTAAAGGAGACATTGTCGTTTCCGGCAAGCGCGGCCAGGGCGGGATTCGCGCCCGGCCCTTTGGGGACGAGCTCGGTGGGACGGGATTCGGTGGTCGAGGGGTTCTGCGGGATGGTGGGCTGGACACCCTCGATCGCGAGCCAGTGGGCTTTTCCCCCCAAGCAGGCGCAGTGTTAGCAGGTGGGATCTGTGGAGCGGCGGGGGGGGGGGGGCAAGGCATCATACCTGTAAAGGTAGCGTCTCGAGGCACCTTGGGAAGCGGCGCGTTGATGAGCTTCTCGAAGTCCACCTCCTCGTCTTCCAGATAGAACAGGGGCTGGCCCGGGCCCATGCTGGCCTCTCCAAAGCGCAGCGGTCGGGTCGAGTCGTAGCCGTAGAGAGGTTCCACGTCGAGCACCTTCAGCGCCTGCGATATGTCCTGGACGGTCAGGGTGGTGCGGCCCGCGAGTCGCATGAAGCGCAAACTCTCGATGATGACCTGGCCCAGGCGGTACTCGACATCTTGCTGGAGGACCTTGAGCGCCTCCTCGTTCAGGGAGCCGATGCCGACGGACTCGGCGACGTCTTTGACATTCTCCGGATTCCAGAGGAGACGCGACTCCTCCACGTGCTTTGGCGGGGCGGCGGCCATAATGCCTGGCGCATGCAGTTCAGCCGGCCGCCAGCGCTTGGATTCGAGGCGAAAGTGATGTCAACTCAATGCTAAGCTGGCTGGTTCGTAAAGATGTTCAAGTTCCAAAATAGAGCGTCTGTTGCAGGTTCTTTGTTGGTCATAAGTTGGGGGGGGGGGTTTCAAGAAAGGCTCATGGAGGTTGGAGCTTGCTGGGCAGGGGAGGTGAGGTCCAGCAGGTTGTGGTCCAGTTAAGGCCTGTCCGGCGGATTCTAGGTGGAAGAGCGTGGAGACAGGGCCTTGCCTGCCGCTTGAATATAGCCTGAACAACCAGTCAGCTACTTAATTGGGGCAGGCTTTACCCCCTCCATTGCAACATTTTATTATTTGTACTTCTGCTCCTTTGGAGGTTTCCCAAATCTAGAAGAATGAATTGTTGGCATATTCAATATGGGATTCTCAGCAGAATATGCAGAGACAATTTGAGAAACCCCCCCCGCCCTCTTTCCCCCCCCCCCAAAAAATCACTCAAGGGCTATAGTGCCATTCCATGCGTCACTTGTGTCACTCAACAGAGCTGGCTTGCCCAGGACTCTCCAATCACAATATGGCAGCGCAGACAAGACACGTAATAGCTTCAGAGTTGTAGCAGTTGAGGAATAATATTCCCCCACATAATGAATGCTATTCACATCGCTATGTCACACAACTGCGTGCATCCACTACAATTTTTTGACACAGTGAAATAACCGCCTACTTCATGAGCCCAATAGATCTAAATATTCCCAGCTCCCTTGGAGATTCATCCTGATTTTTTTATTCTCTCTTAAGATGAACTCCCAAACTCCATGGCGCTCATTACATAAGAAAAAGTCCAGCCTAGCGAAAAAAAAAAAAAAAAAGGAGGGGGGACATCACGACACCACGCGCGCGCACCGCCGATAAACAGGAACACACCCTCCAGCGAAGAGCGCGCTACGCAGACACA
>JACWRQ010000113.1:39044-77480 GCA_014849955.1 Cryphonectria carpinicola | reverse complement strand
AAAAGGGGGTTTATGAAAGAAAAATCGTGAAATAAAAATAATAATCATAACCTTGGAATGTTGTGGGATCCACACAAAGGCAAGCCTGAATAAGTAATTCGTGAAAAAAAAAAAAAAAAAAAAACAAAAAAAAAAAAAAAAAAAAAAAAAAAGGGGGGGGGTATTCAAGGAGTGACGCGAATGAAGGGCATATTAGCCGAGTATGTCCCTGCCCATGAATGTCCGAGACGATGCTGCCCCTAACCTGGCCGCAGTCATCTCATTACAATCCAATTATGTCATTAGAAGCGTAAGTCCAAGTCAATGCAAAATAGAAAGACACCTGGATCAGGAAGGTTGTTCGTATCCGATGCCTCTTTGCCAAGGACTGTTCACCTCATGTCAGCCACCACTCGAGATTCATACTAGCTTGTCATCCAAAAAAGAATCGGGGCTCACCTCGCATTATTCGCAGCCCTGTGTCCTGTCACTCCGCTAGACGCCGAGCTCGGGCTCCCGCTGCTGCTTGCCAACGGGCTTACTGGGACGGGCACCCGGGATGGGTCCATCCGCATGCTGGCTGACGACCCGTTCGTGCTCGGGACTGACGACGGCCGCATCTTCTCGTTCATCTCCTCGCTTGTCCCGCTGTTCCTGTCTGACCTCCTGCCAACGGCAAGACCTCTGTGCCCCGGCAGGTTCGCCGTGGACGAGCTGATCGGGACAATCGAGTCCTCATCGTCCTCGTCTTCCAGAGGTGCCTTCACGTAGCCGCCGTCGCCGTGATCTCCTCTTGCAGCGGCGGCCAGGGCATCCAGCTGCTGTGTTGTGTTGAGCACGGAGCCGGACTTCATGAACGAGGTCCGGTCGTCAGCCATCTGGTAGCGGTTGTCCGGGTTGGACTTGAAGAAGATGACCACGGTGGTAATGATAAGGATCAGCAGCAGGATCAGGGAAACAGCTGCGTTGAGGATCCACAAAAGGATACCCACGATACCAATCATGAGGCCGGGCCCGTCGAAGACGTCGGTGAAGATGAGCAGGAAGATGGCGTTGAGGAAGTTGACAACGCAGATGGTCACATTCATGGCGTTGGTCGACTTGTCCATGTATGGGCGCAGGACGCTGGTGGCGATGAGGGCAGCGACCTCGAGGATGATAAGCGCCACGGCTTGGGTAACGCCGGATCCCTGGCCAAATGCGATGAACATGGCCTTGAGAAGGGTGTGGAAGAGCACAGGGATGATGAAATAGTAGGCGGAAGCGCGGAATTGGATGTACAGGAAGCCCCACTTGTTGAGAGCATGCTGATCAGAGTAGAGAGCGTAGGCTGGGTTCTTGTGCAGAGCAATCTGTGGACGTCAATCAGCATCTCAGAAACATATCAAATGCAAGCTCTTTCTTGGTTGTGGGGGGGTTTTTTTTAAAAAAAAAAAAAAAAATCGGGAATGGACTTACGGAGCGTCTTGCCATGCGGAAGACATTCCATGAGGCCCAGGCAAGAGACACAATCAGACCCAAGAAGAACCCCACTGCCAAGACCATCTCTGCCGGAGAATCACCCTGCGTGAGCTCCCAGAGGCACAAGACCGAGAGTGGAAGGAAACCGACGAGGCTGATGCGGAACAAAATGCCCTTTAGATGGGTCCCTGATTGGTGACCTTGGTCAGTACACAGCCGACCTGCAGCAGAGAGTTAAGATATCGAACTTACGCCAGTCGCGTCGAAACTCCACAAAAGTTTCGCTTCCCATCCATCCGGCCCTGACACCGCCCTCACAGATGTACTTGAATGTGACCACAGCCAGCGCGCTGAGGACCAGGAAAATGCAATACCAGATCAGGCCGGTCATGAAGAAGTTTGTCGTCTCGATATTGGCCTGGTACGCATATCGCTGAACCCCCGTGACTATGTAGTCTCCAGAGCTGCTCTTGATGTTTCCTGATCGCTTCGCAAGGCTGGAGACATGTCCCGCAACCGTATCAACCCTGGGCATCATTGCAACAGCCCTCCGGAAGAGGCCACTCTTGAGCAATGTCTTGTCTGCTTTTGGTGCCATCGCAGCAGCCCTCCGGAACAGTCCAGTATGCTGAGTCGGCCCCCCAAGGACGGCCATCGACCGCTTCTGCACCTGGACCGAGACCTGGTTGAGGGAGTCGAAGATGTTTGCCGCAGTGCCGCCCGTGGACCGCTGGTACCACGTGAAGATGTCCTGCATGAACTGGACTCTGATAATGCCCAGGCTCCACGACAGGTCCTGCGTCCAGGCGGCAACCGAGGGCGGGAGGGGGGTAGCGACGAGACCGACGATGGCCTGCGACTGGAAATAGCTGCAGAGGGCCAGCGCGTTGGCGGCGACGTGGGCTGCAGCGTTCTGATGGCCGAGGCCGGACATGAGGGCGGAGGACGCAAGGGCCAGACCGGCGACGACAGCCGTGACCCATTTCACCGCCACGAGATCGACCGTCTTTCCGTTTGAGACAGAGGCCTGCACGCAGGCAACCGGGGATCCATCCGTGTTGTTGATATAGACCTTCACCTTGGCGTCGATATCGGGGAAGGTGTAGGCGATGCTGGGGATGACGGTCTTGGCACTCGGATCGACGGGAAGGGTGAAGGGGTTGTTCAGGTTGCCTGGACTCATAGGACAGAAGCCTGCAAACTCCTCACCAGCGGTGCAAGGGTCGATCGTCTTCCGCATGAGCTGAAATCCGTAGGCGGTGATCTCGAAGTCGAACAGGACGTTTCCCGACACAGTAGAAGATGCCGTCATGTCGACGGACATGGAGTTGTTGTCAGGCGTGTAGACGACATCGAACAGACTGGCGGAGAAGCCTGAGTCGGCCTGACAGGTGCTGAGCGACGTCGTGTAGAGGACATACTCGGCGGCGGCGGAGGTGATGATGGATGTGAAGGACAGGAAGACCAAAGGCAGCCCCTGAGCCTTTGGGAAACGCATCGTGGATGTGTTTCGAGGGCTGATCCACCTCTCCCAGGGTGATCAGTATTAACCTTGTCGATGAGCTTAAAAGAGGAGTGCCCCTCGCCGGATGGGTGTCGATGGTTCTAGAGTAGTAGTAGTAGTAGTAGTTGTTGTTGTTGTTGTTGTTGTTGTTGTTGTTGTTGTTGTTGTTGTTGTTTTTTGTCGGTCGAACAGATGATGCAACACGGACGGGGCAGGCGGGATCGATAGAGGGGAGGAGAGGGTTTGGTGGGAGATCGGAGCGCTTGTTGGGAACGGCAGACAGCCTCAGGAATGAAGCACGAGGCTGGGCAGGAATAACAATCAGGAGTGGATTGCAAGCGAATGAACTCTGCCGCTCGAAACGTGGAGTCTAGCGAACGTCAGTAGTTTGCAGGTTGCGGCGATAGACGTCGAAGACCGGATCCGACTCGTGCCTCTGCGTCCTTCTAGTCGCACGTGAGACAGATGGTGTCGTCGTAGAGTGACGAGCAGAACACAGCTGGGGGACCATTCGAGGAGGGACTGAGGAGACGGGAACAAGACGTCAAGACGGAGTGGGTGGAGCGCCAGTTCTGGGGGCGGGCCAGCCAGTCACAGAGGCAATCAGGATTTCCACTACAAGATTTGCTTCAGGGATCCCAGCGCCCGATCGGGGTTGGACCTACCAGCTCCCCAGTACTGCCGTACCCTACTGTACATACTATGGTAGCAGTGAAGGTGCCAGGGCCCAGGGGGTTGTTTTGATCTGCTGCTGTGATCGCCCTCCCACAGCGCGCCCAGGCTGACTATCCCCACCACCCCCGGAAAAGGGCTGGCCATTCCTCTTTGGTGTCGCTTAGGGATTCCTTGACCAATCGCCCCAGGTCATCAGCGCGGCAGTGCAGTATTCTCGTATCGTACTTCAGGTTCCAACTTTTTGTGTTTTTTTTTTTTGGCCTTCCTTCTTATATACTATGGTACTTGTTTCCTGTTTGTACGCGCGGGTCAATCTCGTCCAGCGTAAGACACGACCCAGAGGAGAGATGAATAAGTAAGCTGCCTAGAACTGGAAATTATGAATTACTTTCTGGGTTCCAGGTCATCACCACCTCTCTCCAGCACCCAAATTCAGGAGGTCTTCGTCCTGCCTGTAGGGAATCATTCGGGATCCACGGCTAGACCGGGTCGCCCGGAGGTTGGACACTGTCTCTACCGGGGCTAGTACCATACATAGTAGTATGGGCCAGCCCTAAGTCTAAACTGGCCACCAAGCCCTGGGTCATAATTTTTCCTCGTATTGACCACCTCAATCCTCAAGACAAGAACCTGCTGGTGGAAGACTGTCGCCATTATAGTCCGCCGGACTAAAAAAAAAAAAAATCAAGCAGGTCATTGACTTTTCCAAGGCATCGATTTTTGTAGCCATTTGTTGTTCTCTACCCAGCGTGCCAGGGGCCAGGCACGTCAGCAGCCCCGCCCTTGCAGGCCGTGGGGACCTGTGAATGACACCATACTTTAGTGGGTGCGGGCCGCTGTCCCGGTTCCAGAACATGTTGTTCAACATGTTTATGGCCAACAAACAATAATATCATTCCAGTAAGAGTCAATATTATGATCTCAGTGATATATACCTGGGAATATACACAGTAGTATTACACATAACACAACCATATGCACAAGCATCAACAGCAATCTCCGAGGTCATCCACGACCCATGTTTCATTCCACACCCACCTCTTCCTCCTTTCTTGTTTTTAGAAGTAATTATTACGTGCACGCAACCTCCAGTAAACACTTAACTTGACCTCACTCGGCCATTTTCATGTTGGTGGATACAGTGATCGGAAGACTACAGAGCATTTTGAGGATGATCAGACATCGTCAGAGAAGATTGACTGCCCAAGGTTGGGAGGCTTGTCCATGTCGTCTTTGTTCACGTTGAATCCGATGATGAAGAACTTAGTGTGCCGGATCATCGTGATGAGTGACGCTCTGCTGCCCAGTCAGGGAGGAGTGAGCTTGGTGTCTACGGGGGCGCTCGAGTCTGAATGTTATCCAGTACCGACCATGAAAACAAGACCCCAGGCACCTCTCCGACCAACCCCCCCTCTTTTTTTCTTTTCTTTCTCTCAAGTCTTGCTCCTGTTTACGTTTGCTACCAACATGTTCAAGCGCCAAGTCTTGTTGGCTGTACTTGGTGGCTTCGGCTGGTCCTCGCTGCCCAGGTGATGAGAGCAAATTACGCCATCAGTATGAGGGTCAAAAACAACAGCACCCGTGACAAAATCGGAAATCAAGAACGCGAGACTATGCTTCTCGAAATGGTGTAGCTCCTTATTGGCTGACGAGATATCCCATCTGAGAAGGCAACAGACATGTTTCTCGCCCAATAAGTTGAACCATGGATGTCTAGCTGGACTGCATCGACAGGATACCTTGTACGAACCAGACACCGGGCTTTCATTGCGTACAAGGTTTACAAATGCAGTTCCAAGGTCCAATTTGTAGTATCAATAGCAGAGGAGAATCTCGCAGAACATCACAAGCAGCCCTTAACCCCCGAGTATTCCCCAAACAGGCCCTACAGCGGCTACCTGCCTGACAAACCCTTGGCTCAAGGCATGATATTAGACATAACTAGACTACATATATAAACTGACGCCCATGAACTTGCACGTCATCCTCAATTGTACTCTCAATGAGGATACAAGTCTACTACAACTTATGCCGACGGTCGAGTGTGGCTGGCTGGCGACGCAGCTCGACATGCCACAACGCCATGGTGCGGCTTCAGTGCCAGCCAGGCCCTCGATGATACCATGATCCTTAGTGCACTTATCCAAAAATATTCAGATTCCATCCTAGATGAATCACGCCCTCCAACATGTCTATGGTGATGTGAGAAGACAGAGGTCAACGGGTCACCGAGTCGAGCAGAGAAACTCGGCTCAATTTGCGCAGACAGGATGCAGATGTTGGCTTGGACTTAACATAGCTAAGAGGTATTTTGCATAAAATTATATGTTATATGAAGGACCCTGGCCAAGGTGAAGGATGTTCAGAAACCTGAGGAGATTCAAGCGCTGGTGGCAGCTACGCAGGCGACCTGGGGGTCAAAGAGGCATAAGGGCAGATATAAGTCAGATTCTAGGCACCTATATCCCATTTACATGGCAAGATAGCGCTCGTACAAAAGGAAAGGAGTCAAAAGCTTGTCTTCTGCCATAGACTCTGCCCGATTTACCTTTGTCGGCTCCATGGTTCGTCTGGACGCTGATTGAAACCTTCGGGTCTCTTTCCAGTGTGGTTAATCCCAGTACACTCCGAGTCTCTTACTTTCTAGATTGCTATCTTTCATGGCCATTTCTCCAGCCCCCGAGGAGAAATATTGTGATTATTACTTATTTTGTACCGATGCAGTCGTCTCTGTAGCCCAATTAGTAGTTGTACGGATACGTTGATAGCTGTTCATACCGATAATTCTAAGTGAAAGGCTACCAGACTCAACTTCCGCAATGTGTAGGAGGAACACTCCTTTCATCCATCCAACTTATTTTATCAAGCACCATGAGCATGCTAGAAGCAAATCGAGCAAGTTTCTCTTGGAAAAGTGACAAATTAGAAATACATTGTGTTCTACACAACATCTTGATATTGCACTCGGACCCCTGTCAAGATTCCTTTGCCAGGCCTCTCTGCCAAGGCGTGTTCGTGGCCGTCTTCAGAGTCGCTCATGCCAGAGACAGGAGGTAGATAGGCATCGAGCATGAGGTATGCGTCAATCACTTTGATATCTTGTATTTTTTTTTCTTTTCTCACCCCCCCTTTTTTTTCCTTTGAAGAAAGGGGGATATCGCCTGCCAATTCTTAAAAGAATTTCCTTAGAATCTTGGCTGAAGTTGAGTCACAATTATACCACAGCAGTGGAGGACGGCCGAAGGTTTAATGATACCCTCCCTGTTCATGTGCCTGTGTCGATCTGAATAAAGCAGACTCGTGACAAGCAGGCTGAAAACCTTAATAGCACAGTCGACCGACGGAGACGCAGTCCAATTTCACTCATATCGTCCGAGGCCTTTTTCGAAAATATTCCCCAGATTCTCCACAAGGACGAGGACCGTTACAACGCGGGGCAGGGAAATAGGAGAAAATACGCCAAAGATGCGGAAAAGATGGGACCGACCGTGCAGAGTGCAGATGCTCTCCCCCACTTTAACTCGAACCATGACCGGGGGGGGTGCAATTACGTCCTACACTCGTCATTAGGACGGGCTGGGTCAGGGTAGAGTGTGCCGCCGCGCGCTTTAACTCTCGCTGCGCTGCTGCCCTGGATGGCAGGATGCATATGAGAGAGAGAGAGATACCTCAAGTGAGGGGGGAGAAGCCATGGCCAAGGCCGAGTATAAATCCGTGGCGCCCAACCCCCCCATCCTCCCTGCACCCGCACCTGCACCTGCTCCCATTGCATCGTCGCCCTCGTCTACTAGTGCTAGTTACTGACCGCCTCTTCGCGATGGCCTCCCTACTCTTCAACCTGCTGCTCACCAGCAGCCGGGTTGAGGCAGCCTCTTTCAATGGCCTGGCAGTCACACCGCAGATGGGCTGGGATGACTGGAATGCCTTCGCGTGCGACGTGGACGCCGACCTCCTGGCCACCTCCGCCCGCTCCATCGTCGACCTCGGCCTGCGAGATGTAGGTTATGAGTATGTCATCCTGGACGACTGCTGGTCTAACGGCCGCAATACGTCGGGCAATGGGTCCATCATCGTGGACACGACCAAGTTCCCCAATGGTATGGCTGCGGTTGCGGACGACCTCCACGGTCTGGGTCTCAAGTTTGGAATGTACTCAGACGCCGGAAGGTGGACGTGCGGACAATACGAAGGCTCGCTTGGCCATGAGACGGTTGACGCCCAGACTTTCGCCGACTGGGGGGTGGACTATCTGAAATACGATAACTGCTATAACCAAGGCGAGGCGGGGACGCAGTATCTCAGTCGCAATCGGTATAATGTCATGAGCCAGGCCCTCAATGCCACTGGACGCCCGATCCTCTACTCGCTATGCAACTGGGGCGAGGACTATCCCTGGAACTGGTAAGTGAGGAAGAAAGGGACCCCCTTCTTGCACCGGGCACAGTCTTACTGACATGGCTTCCTTCAGGGGGAGCACGATCGCAAACTCGTGGCGGATCTCAGGCGATGTCTACGACTCCTTCGACCGCCCTGATGCTCGTTGTCCCTGCGATGGTCCAGACGCCTGGGACTGTAGCCTGCCCGGCTTCCACTGCTCCACGCTCAATATCATCAACAAGGCCTCTTCTATCGTTTCCAAGGCACAGAGCGGGGGCTGGAACGACCTGGACATGCTCACCATCGGCCTGGGCGGCCAGACAGACGCTGAATACGTGACACAATTC
This sequence comes from Cryphonectria carpinicola, assembly GCA_014849955.1. Taxonomy (NCBI): domain Eukaryota; kingdom Fungi; phylum Ascomycota; class Sordariomycetes; order Diaporthales; family Cryphonectriaceae; genus Cryphonectria; species Cryphonectria carpinicola. The sequence continues at coordinate 69,137 of JACWRQ010000113.1, read as the reverse complement.
TCGATGTGGTGCGCAGCCAAGAGCCCCCTCATCATGGGCAATGACTTTTCCAAGATCAGCAACAAGACACTGTCCATCCTCATGAATGCCGCGGCCATCGCCGTGAACCAGGACCCGCTGTACTCCTCTGCCGTCCGCAGGTGGTATTATGAAACCTCAGACACGGACGAGTACGGGCGCGCCTCGATCCAGATGTGGTCCGGCAGCCTGAACTCGACGACAGACAGCGAGTGGGACGACATGGTCGTCGTGCTCATCAACGGCAACAACTCGACAACTACCATGAGCGCCACGCTGGCCGACATCTTCATCGACTCCGGCACGGACGGCACCGCCCCACAGGTGGCCCTGAGCTGGGAGGTGCGCGATCTCTGGGCATACCGCCTGACGGAGGAGGAGGCGCAGGCCGTGATTGACGCAGCGAACGCGACAGACAGTGGGACCGGGCTGGCGGCCTCGAACATCACCAACATATACAACGCCACAAAGACGTCATATGCCGAGGGGCTGGCGGCTAAGGATGAGTTGCTGCTGGGCAAGGTCGTCAGCACTGTTGCCGCACAGGGCACGCTTACGGCGAGCGTGGATAGGCATGGCGCTGCGATGTACAGGCTGAGGGCCGTACCCACCACTGCTGCTGCTGTGAGGAAGAGGAACGAGCTGTGAAGGATTAGACAGCTGCTGTAACGAGCTCATAGTGACTTTAATAATACCGGAGAAAGAAAAAGAAGAAAAAACGTTGCTCGGCCTAAACTCTGAGCCCGATATCTTATGTTCGCTAGACGCCCGTCGAAAGAGGGAATACGTTAATAGCTTCATAAGCCCAAAGGCTGCACAGATGACTAGAATAAGAAAGAGTAATCATGTGTGGCAGAAATGCCTTCTCTTCATTTCCGACCGTGTTTTATCGGCTTCTACCGTTTTATGTACATGGCTGGCCGCTTCTCCGATCCCTTCAACCTCTTCTCCCTTATCGCGACTTTGCAATAGGCTCCCACGAATCAATCTTCGGCTTGACCCTATGGCAAGGTTAGTTGGAACCTGAGAGGACCAAGATCGTTGCTTGCTCGTGACATACGTGTTGTATGGCTTGTACGCGCCCCTCGTCTGCGTGTAGTTCGGAATGTGATGCGGCTTGGCCCAGCTGCGGGCTACTTTGGCCAGGGGATCCACCGTAGGAGGTTGGTCGACGGCATAGGAAATCCATGCGTGCCATAGGGGCTCGATTTGTGCGCTGTGTTTGTATGTGTGTTGCTTTTGTCAGCCCTTTGACCTGGTGCCTTTCGTTGCCTTTGCAGAGGTGGGGGAGGGCAGTGCATCCGACATACGGGTCGAAGTCGTGTTTCTTGTAGTCCACCCATCGTGTGCGCACTGTGAATCAATCGTTCAGCTGCTACTGTGCTGCTATTTGATATAGTGTATAGAGGCATTTCGTACAGGGAAGCTCATCCGTCATGTTCTCGTAGTACTTGTTGCCGAACTTGTCGGTGCCGATGAGCGTACCGGCCTTGGTGTCGCCTATTTTCCTCGTTAGCCTCTCCATGAGGCGTACATACATCAGAACTGTATCATTTACCGATGTACTGTTCAGAACAAGGCAGGAGTTAGTCGTCATCTGGGAGCATTAGATGGATCGAAGAGGGTTGGACGTACGTTGAGTTGATGCCAGTATTCCTGCATTGCAATGAGTTAGTAAAAGGGGCCACAATCGAGGTAGACGGAGCTATTTACCTTCAGGCCAATCTTGCGAAGATTGCCTAGCGTTCTCGAGAGGGTAGACATCTTGGCGGCAGTCCAATTGACAAGAAATCGTGGAGGTGCTGTCTCTGGAAGGAGAGGAGGGAGGTCGTGATGCGACCGATGATGTTACGGTGCTTTGCACACCAGCGTTCCCGGCGGGCAGAGCAAGTGGGTCCCAGCCACACCCATCATCAAATCACAGAGCTCCAGAGGTCAGCGCGGTACGTACCGTAACCCCTGCCAGATTTTCCAGGACATCGCGACTTTAGACCTCATGACAGCGAGTATTTTCTCTCACAACCTTCCTCCAGCCCCCTCACTCACACGCCTTCCAACCCCGACTGGGCCTGGTAGAACCCTGTTACCCGACAACGGCCATGCTCGCAAGGAGCGCCGTCACGAGATGCGGCGTTCTTAGAAGAGCCAGGAAACCTTTTTCCTTCACCCCGAATCTTGGAGCTGCAAAACTTCAGCACGCTCGCCAATATGCGACAGCCGGCACCGCAGCACATGCTTCGACCACGATCAGCTCTGCTGGGATGTTGGCGCCCTTCATCAGCGAGCTGGACAAACTAGCGCCGTCCTTCTCCATCCACGGCTCGCAGATCCAGATCCTTCAGACCCCAGCCGAATTCTACGATACCCTCAAGGATAAGATCCGCAAGGCAGAGAGGCGTATCTTTCTATCGACTCTGTACATCGGCAAGTCAGAGCGGGAGCTCATCACGACCCTGCAGCAAGCCCTGAGGAAGAACGCGGACCTTAAGCTCAGCATCCTGACTGACGCGCTGCGCGGGACCAGGGAGGCTCCTCAGCCATCCTGCGCCTCACTTCTGGCGCCACTGGTCGAAGAATTTGGTGCGGCGAGGGTCGAGATCCGCATGTACCATACGCCCAACCTGACAGGCCTGCGGAAGAAGTATATACCCAAACGGATCAACGAAGGATGGGGTTTACAGCACATGAAGCTGTATGGCTTCGATGATGAGATCTTGCTCTCGGGGGCCAATCTCTCCACAGATTACTTTACGAACCGACAGGACCGTTATCACCTGTTCTCATCCAAAGAAATCACAGACTTCTTCTGGGGGCTTCAGAGTGCCGTGTCATCTCTCAGCTTCAAGATCGAGCCATCAAAATCCGCAGCTGGATTTGAGAAGGTCTGGCCCGCTGAGAATGCTGCGCCCTCACCGCTTGATAGTCCGAAGGAATTCGTGTCGAGAGCGACGTCACGGATCGAGCGCCTGATCCTACCATCAAAATCATCACCATCACCTCAAAGAGAAGATCATGACACGAGTGTCTACCCGCTGGCCCAGATGACACAGCTTCTATCACCAGATACCTCAACAGAGCTGCCAGCGCTCACCCACATACTCAAGACCCTGGCTCAGCCCGCATTCTCCAACTCTTCCTGGACCTTCACTGCCGGCTACTTCAACCCGGCGCCTTCGCTCACTAAACTCTTGCTTTCCACCGCCTCCCACCACAACGTTGTTATCACTGCTTCTCCCTTCGCCAACGGCTTCTTCGGGTCCAAAGGTGTCTCAGGAATGCTTCCCGATGCATATACCCTCCTTGCCCGGAACTTTCTACGCGACGTCCACACCCGTAAGAAAGACCTCGCCATCACTCTGAAAGAGTGGCGCAAGGGCACAGTCAACGAGCCTGGCGGCTGGACGTACCACGCAAAGGGGCTGTGGGTCACTCTACCCTCCGAGTCCAGTCCTTCCCTGAGTCTGGTGGGAAGCTCAAACTACACGAAACGTAGCTACTCGCTCGACCTCGAGGCCAACGCAATGATTCTCACGCGCAATGAGGACCTCAAGAAGAGGCTGGGTGACGAGCAGCGATGGTTGCAAGAGCATGCGACACAGGTCACCAGGGATGACTTTGCGAGGACGGAGAGGAGGGTGAGCTTGAAGGTGCGGATCGCCATGTGGATTGTTTCGCTCGTTGGCGGAGCTCTCTGAACAAAACCGTCTTGCCAAGCCTTCTACACGACGGATTGTCTTGTACGGTCTTCCGCGAGACTGGTTTCTGACGACAAGTGTCTACGCTCGAAGATTGAAACGGGGCGTCTTGCCTCTCTGTCTGTGTCGTGCATTTTTGACGGTATCACGGCACCCATGTGGCTTTACCGCCAGCACGAGAGTTGCGTTTTGCTCACGGGTTGAGAACTAAAGGAACCAGCACCCTCACTCTTCCCGGAACCTTTCTTATTGACGAGCATCGAGTGCCTGGGCGCTGAAGGATCTGTCAAGGAAATGCTTCTCCCGATGTTAGTATCCTTTTTCGTGACCCCACATAGTGGCTACTGGACTTGCCCCTTGGAGGACAGAAACGGTGGCGTTTCACCATACAGCAGGTCAGTCATTGGGTCACTCTAGGTTCCCAATGACCGTGAAGATCGCTGCTTACAAAGGTCACATCAAGGATCTTCGTCAATGAATCGCAGCATGGCCGGGTTTGAGGGAGGGGAGGGGAGGGGAGGGGGGGGAGGTATTGTAGGACCTGAAAACTAATACACCGCGACGTTGTCTGGTGTGTTAGCCCGCATACAAATGATTGCTCAGATCACTTGGGGAGTATTATGCAGGACTCAAGGTCCGAGGATTACGCCGAGGCCTCTCTGGGTTTGGCACGAGAGTGATCGAGGGGCCACCCACACGATCAGTTCTCTGGAGAACAAGGTTTGAGTGGGCCAGGCGCCATGCTCATTATGTTCATCAGCATTTTCAGCTTTGGCAAAAATTAGTATCAAGACAAACACCTCGGTGCCACCAGGCAAGATTGCGAAGCATGCGTCGTGATCACGATGACAGTTCAGCACAGTGGCGTTGCTGCCAGACCTTTTACCTAGGATGGGCAAATTTTACAATCCACAACCAAAGACAAAGAGCACACAAGGAAGGCCGGAGTCTTTGGCCTTTCAGGTCAAACATGCGCGCGTGGCTTCACCGCAAACCCACCAGCCATCTCGAAAGGGAACATTACCAGCGCCTCAGGACAGGACAAATTATTAGGCCAATGCGTTTGCTGCCAGCAGCTAGCTATACGTTGCCCATCATACGCCATGACAAGTGTTCCAGTGTGTTTCAATTGCAACCCGCCCGCAGCAGTCGAGCAGTTGTGTTGCAGTTACGGTGAACTTGACGTGCTATGGTCGCACGGCAGCTGCTGCCTGATGCAGGAGAGCGGCAACCGTAGCAAAGAAAGAAGGAAAACAATAAGACTAAAAAGATATCACATTCCGGATCCAGGGGGGCCATCCGGATAGACGACGTTCCGGCGCCTCCTGGCGGGACCGGGGTCGACCGACCCAAACACGGGGGCGCCATGCTACGCCTGCAACTGGCCCATATTTGGTTTGTTTAGTCACGCTTCCCTACTTTACCGACCATCTGCTTTGTGGAGCTGCAAGGTCGACAGCTATCCTGGGTAATGCCATCTTGTCAAAGGAGGCATTGCAGTATTGGCTTCCTCCCTTGCATCTATCTGCCGGTTACTACACATCCGTGCTGACAAGGCCATCCAAAGAACCACATCACACACCATCGTGCCTTAGTCAACCAGCCCATCCAGAGATTCCCATCTCATGTGCTCAACTAGGGAGTATACACAGCTACTTCACTCACCTACAGAAGGAATCCCTCGGGATGAACATTCATGTCAGACCCCGCAGAAGATGCCCTGTGCAAAGTCATAGGGCTCCCAGGATTCAATGCCTTGGTTCCGGCTCTCTGAACAGTTTCAGCCAATAGTCGTTTCAACCGCAGACAAAAGAGCTTCGGAAACCAAACATCCCGTCCCTGAAATACACTACGTTGTTAGTCTTCCCGCTCGGGTGGGGTGTACCAAAGAGTCTCTGTCATCAACACCGTCTGTCCTCGAGTTTTTTTTTCTTTTTCTTTCTGTCTTTGTCTTTTTGGGTGGGTGTGTGTTTCCATGTTGAGGCGCTGGAAAGGTGATGATCCGTCTCCAGGACGCCAGGTCCTAGACCCTAAAGATCTACGCTGAGGTTTGTTTCATAAACAAAGTGACCACCCGGTAGAAGGAGCTGTTCTGGTTTCTCTGGACCTCGACATCCATCCACGATCTCTACCTACCCTGCAAGGAGCACAAAGATTCCGATCTGCGTATTGAAATAATACACATGAGAAAGAAGAGCTTTGGTTGCCACTTGTGGTCTTTCTCTCTCTACTATCCCCTTGATCTCCCGAGAAGTTCCCCATGGATGAGCCGGATCGCAATTATCTGTCCTGGTTGAATATGTCTCGCCTCAAAGTTCTGAACCTCACCGCTGCAGCAACACTCCTTCTCTCGTCCTTCTTGGTGTCAACCGCAGCCCAAGACGCATGCACCTCGAGCAGCCGACCGAACCCTATAGCCCAGCAATATGCTGAATCCGTCACTGGAACTTTGAATGCCACGCTCGCTGTCGTCCCGATACCACTTGATACAGCAAGGAAACTTATTCCCACGCAATATGCTATTCTTGAGGGTGCCTACCGCAACCTGTTACCCAGCTTCCCGGCGGACATGTATCCCGTCTTGATGCAGGCGGGCTTGGACCACGACATACAGCTCGCTGCGGTCAGCTATACCTTACCAGACTTCCAAGTAAGTAATACTGTACCTAATAAACTAGTAATTACACATGGTCGGAAAGGATGAATAGCAACAATAATTACATGACAAAATCCACCACACATTATCGCTAAGAGGATCCACAGCGCGCAGGTTGGTCCTTTCCCTTCGTCGATTTGCTCGGCGATGGCTTCTCGTCCTTCACGTGGGCACCGGCCCAGATGATCAGCGCAGACAACGAGATAGCTATCAACGGCTCTAGAGACTACGGCACTGTCGTTTCCCCAGCAACATTCGACCCGGCCTGCGACGCCTACAGCCGCAGAGCCAACGGCTCTGTCTACTTTGCCGGCAACGCAACCGACAGCTCCGGCATCTACGCTACCCTCGAGTTCTCTGCCCTGGCCCAGGAAACCGCCAGCCCGTACCCGACAGCGTTCTACCAAAACGTCACGAACCAGCCCATCTTCGGGAATGGTTCGCTCTGCGACAGCCAGATCCGCCTGTTCAACTCGACGCTGAGCCAGGGACAGTTCGCGCCGGTGGCGGTGAAGGGCTCCATCTTGTCGAATCTTCCACCTTTGGATGCCAGTGCTGGTATCGGCGATGTGTTTGGCATTTTGATTGATACCCCTTTTATAGAGTACAATGGGCTGGAGTGTCTGTCGCTGCAGGGCTACTCAGGGACGGGATCTGGGGACTAATAGGCCATTCCCCGGGTTGGCCTCTTTTTCTTTCTCCTTCATTCTTCTCTTCTTTTCTCTTGAAACTATTGCCTACTGCATTTGATACCTTGATATTTATTTTAGCATCCTTCTCCGCCATTACTAGCGTTATAGTTTCCTTAGCAAACCATCAATCAATAGTAAGGGAAGTGGCAAAGGTTTTCACTGAGAGCATTCGGGTCTTCTTTGGGTCATTATGGTATATATTTCACACATGCATGGCGAACGCTAGCCAGGTTGTAGTCATGTCGAATGTCTGGAATCAAGCCAAAGGGCTTGGAAAAAAATTGAGACACGGAGATGACAAAACAAACGGATTTCCGGAGGTCCTCTAATAGTTTATTCCATACAAGAAAGCCCCTCCTCCCCAAAGATCGACAGTAACGTTATCCCAGGGCACCACCCAAGCTGATGCGTCCAATTTCCGAGGTTGCTGCGACTTCTCGAACTCAAGAAACTATCCAGAGCCCATTTTAGCAATGACACCCTGCTGAAGGTCAGGTGGCAATGCATTGGTGGGCGGCATGAACAGGCAGGCAAAGTAATCTTAGGGTGAGCCACAATCATGTACATATAGAGAGGGGCCTCGAGAGCCAGGAGCAATGCTTATCAGAGGTCAGTCATGCCCTCCGGGTCTAGATCAGAGCAGAGACCGTGCTGTTCCACGTCAGGCAATCTCCCAGGTCAGTTGCCTCCAGCGAGGCCGTAGAATTGATCACTGCTGCACCCAGGGCACTTGTGCCACACTTGAGGCCCAGTACAAATGCGCCAGCCACGAGATTGGCCAGATACGGCGCGGTGTGCTGTATTGGTTAGATTCGGAAGCAGTCAGCAACGTAAGATGTTCTATTCTTCTTGAGCCAGACAGAGAAGAGAGGGCTTGGTTTACGGTACTTACGGTGTGGTCTAGCGGGAAGTTTTCATCAGTGACGGTGGCGCCCAGGTTGTCCTCGAGCTGGGCAGTGTAGTCACCATGCGAGACGAAGTAGACGCCGTCAGACGGTCCACCCAGAACTTGGGTGGCATACCTGGTTGGCAAACAATCATCAGTCAGCGACATGCCCCTTGAACCAGCAAGACAACGGCCCCCAAGAAGCCTCAGTTTTAATTAAAACATGGGACTCACCACACGTAGTATTCGAAGCGATTGGGAACCCAGGTGAAGGTGCCCGTCTCCCATGGGTTGTCTGGAGTTGCAGAGCTGAGGATCACCTTTGCCCCCTTGTCGAGATACAATTGCGACGCCATCTCAAGATATGCCGGGTAGGTGTAGATGGTCTCGTTGACACCGTCGTATTCCGAATAGCATACTTCAGAGCCCTGGCCCGGGCAGTCGGTGCGGCCGTCATCGTCAGAAAGGCTGCCGCCGTCATTATGACCAAACTCGATCACAACCCACTATCAAAAGTCAATAAATGTGATTTTGTTATCAGATACCCAATAATAGTCCAAAGTAAAGTTACTCACATCTCCTGACGAGAGCTCATCGGCTATCGCCTGGAAGCGCCCTTCTCTCCAGTAAGAACGGGCTGACCGTCCTGCCACCGCCTCGTTGTTCACAACGTACTCGGACACATCGAACGAGTACTTCAGATACTGGCCCCAGCCTTCGGTGCCAGTGCCGCCGCCGCCTGCAGCCATCGTGCTGTCTCCAGCCAGCCAGATGTTGGTCACGGCCAGTGCGCTCGGCACAAGGCTGAGCAGGCCTGACAAGAGGGTTGGTGAGTAGCGCATTTTCTTTTTCTTTTCTTCTTCCTCTTCTTTCTTTCCCTTCCTCCTTTGCACTTTCAAAAGTTTCAACAGCACCAAAGCAATAGCATCAGAACCAAAAAGAGTAAATTCGACGATTCTGCGAAGAAGGAAACAGTGGTGCTGAGTTTTGTCCCTGACAAATTCTGCTTTTGATTTAATTTATGGTCCTTTATTGAGATTTATATAAACATTAACCGCTCTATGGGCTTGAATATTAATTACACCATCGCCTATTGACTTTTTTGATCTCGGTTTTCAGCCTCCGTAGCAGACACGGTACCAAGATGCAGGATGGACAAGATAGAAAGAGAGAAAATAGAGTTTCTAGGTTCTGTGATACGTCAGAAGGGGACCCAAGATTAGGTTATGCTTACAACAAAAGCGGATTTACCCGCCGCAACCTTCAATTCTCCCACCATTCACGATGTCCAAGGTGCTTTAGGGTTGCCCTATACCGGTACTGGGGGGAACCCGGGGAAAAGGAATATTGTCCAGATGATCTATTTGACTTTCCTGTCTGGGCATACCCGTGGGCACGATGCACGTCAACCCCCAAGCCGGAGTATGCATCTAAATGCCGCCAATGAAGGGTTGCAATGATGGTTTGAAACCAAATTGCCAGGGCACAAAGCACGGAGGGTTACTCGAATCAGGAACATAACTACCTCGCCTAACCCACCTGCACAATACAGATGCATTTTATTCCGGAGCCCCCCAAGGTGTGTGTCTCCAAAGCCACCAACCGCTGTTCCCCGAGAACGCTCACTTTCCCCTCTTGATCAAGTCTCCTTCAAAAACCTGACTACAGCAGCTCGCGGCGGCTCCAGCGGTAAAGGACTGAAAAGGCTCAAAAACTATTCATGTGCTTGAGTGCTTGTATAATCCCGACTGTTGCTGTACTTTTGAACGACAACTACACGAATATGAGAGAGCACGTTTTGAAAAAGAAAAAAATTGTTTTTGAGTCGTTTCTTGTTGCATATAAGCCATACAACATAGGGCTATGTTGAATTAATTGACGTGGGGGGGAAAAATGGTATCTATTCATTTAAAAAAAAAAAAAAAAAGGTGGTATAGGTGAGTCTCATTATAATATTCCAACTTTCCTCATTTCCCACCAAAGAACTTCATCAAGGCCTAAAGCTACATCTTGTTTGTACCATGACAAAAACAAAGACCAGTTACTAGCCACACGTGGCCCGCGGTGGCTGTCATTGATTATTTTGGTATCTTCAAATTTTCTCCCGAGCAGGAGCGAGCGTGTTTCAACACGCACGCATACACATCTCATCTTACTCCAGTTCGGCCCTGAACTCGTTCGAGGCCAACAGCTCTGACCTTCGCTCGTCGCCCGCCCCAGTGGACGCCAACAGCTCTGACCTCCGCTCGTTGTCCTGCCCCGAGAACAGCTCAGCCGTGTTGGGCGCAAGGTTCTGGTTGTTGTGCTTGGCGGCCGCCTCGTCGTACGGCGAGACTTCGTTGTTCGGGTGGTCCGAGTAGTTGGGCGGGGCGCCAGCAGCGTTCAGCGGGTCTTCTGCCTTCCTGCGCCTGAGGAAGAACCAGATGCCGGCCCCGACCAGCGCCACGCCCGCGACGGCGCCGATGGCGATGCCAGCGATGGCACCGCCCGAGAGGGAGGAAGATTTGGACTTGGAGATCGAGCCGCTTTGCGATCCCGAGCTGCCCGATCCCGTCGAGGGCGAGGTGCTCGTGCAGACGGCGGAGTCCTCGAGGACGTTATTGGCCGCGTCGACGGCGACGAGGGTCTCGCTGTTGCTCTGGGAGTTGGCAGCCCAGACGGTGAACTCGCCCGCGTCCAAATTCACCATGACGTACACAAAGGTCATGAAGTGGCGGCACATCCGGAGCGGGTAGCCGTCGGTGGCGACCGAGTTGATGAGGAGGTCGGACTGGCTTTTGTTCTGCAGGTACAAGCCGCTGTCGTCGTCCATGTAGACGTGAGGAACAATGAACTGATCGTTGGTGACGGTCACAGAGGGACCGCCCTTGATTGTGACGTCTATATCTCCAGAAAATCTGTGTGCCATGGTCAGCATCTAGTCTTCCATTTTTTTCCTTCCCCCCCTTCCCCCCCTTCCCCCCCCAAAAAAGAAGGAAAGAATCTGTACTCAGATTTGAGCAAGGTATGATGGGACGTACGGTGTATCATCCTCTAGGTACAACGAGTCCCAGAAGTTGAGACCGGTAGACCGCATATCAGATGTACCCGCATATTCGAAAAAGCTGCTATAATTTGTATAATAGGCAAAGTTCTCGAAATAATCAAAGTCGGACATATCGAACATGCCTGGGCAGCCGAGATCGATGCACCCGGAGAGTTTTGTCGCAGACTCGTCGTCGCTCGTCGTGTCAAACAGGCTTGCTGACGTGCCGTTGTGGAAGAAGAGGCTGAGCTCCGATATCTCCACCGACATCCCCCACAGGCAAGCTGTGTAGTTCAGCTTGCCGGTGTAGTTGCTCGTCGCCGATCCCGAGATTTTGTTCTCATCGTAGCCACCAAAGACAAGGCTCCCGTTCGACGTGCCAGTCGTCCCGTCCTCGCCCCAGAAGAAAGAATACGTGCGTGAGGCGATCATGTCGTTGGCCTTGAGCTCGTTCAGAAACGTCGAGTTGGGCCCGAGCCCGATGACGGCCTGTGGATAATAGAACTGCTCTTGCCAGTCATTGAGCGGGACGCCAAAGGTAAAGTTGGACAGGGCAGTGTCTTCGTTCAGGTTCCAGATGTCACTGAAGATGGATGTTGACGGGAAGGGGCTTGGGTCGGTTGCTGTGGCATCAGAGTCGCCCTGCTTCTGGGTTTTGGAGGAGACAGGGTCGTAGGCGCCGCCTCTCCTTGAGATACAAGCAGTTTGGCTCTCACTTGATAGTGCATCGCACAAATTAGTCGAGTCATAGAGAAGGCTGTTGTTCCATCTAAGCAGGCGACATGTTAGCAAAAGGGGGGGGGGTCATCATCACATACAAGGGACAAGGAGGAGCTGGACGCAGCGCAGCAAGAGAAAAACAACATGAAAAAAAGAAACCACTTACGGATAAGGCATGAAAGCAAAATCTTGTGCCGGCGTCCCCACACTGATTGCCACGCCTCTCACTTGTGCATCGTTTGGTGAGTTGGCGACCGTGACGTTGGAGATGACTGCAGATATGGGCGTGGGAGTACATTGTGATGATGATTCAGTCGAGCTCGAGGACTGTGCCACCGCAGCACTCGGGAAGTATGATGCTGCGAGTACGACCACACCGCAGAAACGTGCAATCGAAGCGTCCATCCTTTTTTCCCACTTCTTTTTTTCTTCCCTTTTTTTTTCTTTCCCTTTTTTTTCTTTCTTTCTCTCTCTTCTTTTCTTTCTGCGAGATCAAATGACCCAGAAAAGAGCCAGCACACACAAAAGCCCCAGCGGCACAGAGAGGTGCTTCAAAGGTCGTGAAGATCACCCGGCGGGGAAAGAGGAGGGAAAAGAAGGAAGCACGCGAGCTGGGCCAGAGAACGAATGTGAGAATGGAGAAACCCGGCAAGAGATTCTCTCTATGGAGCTGTGTGACCCTCTGACGCAGGTGTCACCTCTTATTTTCTCTCTTTTGCGAAGGATTTGGGACCCGCTTCTTAAGATGGTGAACGCCCGCAACGTCTAAACTGCGCCTGGCCTTTTCTTCTTCTTCTTCTTCTCCCCTCTCTCCCTCTCTCTCTCTAAAGCGTCTGCCTGTCAGATTGTTAACAAGGATCGACACCAGACACCGCCCCACATCCTGATTAAGTGTCTTCCTCCAGGTATAATGTAGAAACCGGCATTTTTGTGGCACATGTCCCAACAGACAGAGTGGGATTTTTTTCAAAAACTCTGTCCGATGCCTATATAAAAACGGGCGTTTACGAAGACACTTTACGAGGTCTCATGTGTAGACTTGATGGACTTGATGCATCACCACGAGTTTCAGTGGAAAACCCGGATCGCGAGACCAGGATCTTTTCAGCCGCTGGGTAGTATGGCAGGGTGCCAGAGGATCCAGATCCTGACCTGTGCTTGCAGAGGAGCTGTCTCTCTCCGGCTTCTCGGGAAAGGGGGTTGGGGTGTGGGTGTGTGTGGGTGTCTCTTGGGACCGGATGCGATCTCCACAAACCTGTGGCGTCTATGGGTAACGCAGTACATGCGTAGTAGTGCCTTTTGAAAGACCAATTGCCGCCAGTACCAGTATAGCAAGTTTGCAAGATTTGCCTCTGAGGACGGAAGATCGCTATCATGATTTATGGGCGGTGATTAAAGGGGTGGCCCGGTGATGGACACCACCAACTGCACTGCGCATTGTAGCATCGAATGTCAGCCGCATAGCGTGGAGCTCCCTCCAGGGCTAGGGCTACCCGTGCGATCAAGCGGTGCGCGAGCAGTGGAGCAAAGGGTGCCCCCCGATACTGTGGGCGTGTGTGTTTTCTGTGGATTCTTGAGGGGAGTCGCGCTTGAAAACGAGAGACGGAGGGCAGTGAGGACATGGCTCCTGGGTGATGAGGAGCCCCTCCCACGCATGTCGTTGAGGGTGTGAAGAGTACATAGTAAATAAGGATACTACGCCCTGGTCCATTATTTCCGGAGATCCGGTTCTAGACATTCTACTGTTGTATGTACGCTTGACTCGTCTTGGCCTACGTGAATCCCCTTCCCATCACGGGCTTCCTCCTATTGTCCTTTTGGTCCCCTGCTAATCGTAGATTACATCCTTGTCTTCTTCCTCTCTCTCTCTCTCTCTCTCTCTCTCTCTCTCTCGCTCCCCCCTTCTATCTCTTTTTCTATCTATCCTTCCAGGCTCCTACTCGGACGGTTGACTATATAGGGCGTAGGGCATTTGCAACCCTCCTTCAGCCGCCAGGCTCCCAATAAAGAAGATAGGCTTGGCATTATGCATAGATCACGAAATGCCCCCTTCTTCATTTCTTATGGTGCTTCAACGGACACACCAGAGATCGCGGGTACGCTTGTTGGCTACAGATTAGATGCATATTTCACAGGTCTCAAGCAACCTGAGCCACACTGTCAGAAGCTATCAAGACAGACAAAATAGACGAGTACTCTGGTCTCTGTTCTATTCTCATCCAACTTCACTACGTATACATCTCTCATACCCTCTCTACCTGTAACTCGATCCTCCCAGATGAAAAGCTGCAGCCTGCGCGCACGGTAGACAGACCGGGCTATATTAATTACACTAACGCAATTCTCTCAAGCGATAGCCGGTTGTGGAGCTTTGCCGCCAGGAAAAGGAATGGCCAGCACACCACAAGATGTCCACCTGCTTGAGAGCCTTACTTATTAATTCGCGCTTCTCGACCTGCACAACCTTCTTTCCTCCTGCTCCTGTTCGAATCCGCTCACTGCTGCTGCCCCCAGTCATGTTCCTTATCGCCCAGCGCGGGTGGTTGCCTCTTTCGCCTCCCCCTTCGGTGTGAGACGGCACCTGAGGCGAGCAATAAAGCATTGTCGCGCAGCCCTTGGGAAAGCTGCAGTAAGAAACTAGTTAAGCGCTCTTGTGAGCCCAAAAATAAGACCAGCAGCCGCCCAAGATGGACTTTCTGATTCGTCCCAGTCGGTTGGATGTCCGCAGCATGCAGCATGGCCAACGTAGTATGAGGGACGCAGATATGGGTACTTTCAGCTCCTTCGCGCAAGGGTCCAGTCCTTTCTGATTTGCTGCAGTACAGGATAACCCATGTGTCGTTCGAGACAATGACAAAAATCCTTTGGACACTGATCTACACCGTAAGAAGATCTGCCCTGGCACGCCGGGCCCCCCCTTTTATGACCGTCCAGAAGAGCCCTCCCCCCCCCCCTCTCTCCTTGCCCCTGTCTGTGGCTTTTACTATGTACAACTGTCAAGCTGTATGGCCAGCCCAGTCAGTCAGTCAGTCAGTCAGTCAGTCAGTCAGCCAGTCCACTCTTCTTTCCCACATGGACAGAATACTGGCCAGAGCGTTGTTGGTCCTTCCTGACTCGCTCTTGACGGTCCCCCTCCTCCTCTGCCCGGCAACCGATTAAGCCCCGTCATGTCCTTTACCACATCTTCTTTCCTTGGGAAGACGAGCTGGACAGGCTCGGGCATCCCTGGATCCTCCTCGCATGCAATGTTCTCGCGTCTCTTGTTTACGAACCGGCGCTTCACCTACTCAGCCGTGTTCATCTTTGCTTCTGTCCTGCTTATCCTGACACTGCGAAGCCTACGGATTGGATATGCTCCTGCCGCGTGGTCGGTCCCCGGATTTACTAGCGATGTCGCCGCCAGCGGCGCCGATGCCATAGCTCCTACAGCCCCACCGCCGGGGAGCGCCTCGTCGTCACCATCACAGGGCTCGCTGGCAGCACTCTCAGATGACTATGGGCACGTGAACGAGCAGTCGTCGGTGTGCGAGCTGCGCCTCGGGGTGCCGTACCTCGAGGAGCTGCGGCGCACCAGGGCAACCTACTGCTCTGCCGAGTCGCCGTCGCAGCTGACGTGCTTTCACGTCAAGACGGCAAAGGACCGGACCGACTCTTTCTGTATTGGGCGGGGCGCCCGTTTCGACCAGGCCAGCAAGAAGTTCCAGCTAGGCTGTGAGGGGATCGAGCCGTGGGGGGTCGAGACGAACGAGTCGTCGGTCCCGCTGCAGAGCTTGAGCCGATATTGGTACGAGACGGGGCCACGGGTAATCATGGACAAGGCCATCAACCTGGGAGTCAACAGCGGGGACATGGACCTCTCACCACCACCACCACGGGCCAGTAATAACAAACCAGAAAAGTTCACAGTCCTGATCAAGCGGGAGGGCGAGCTGAACCCGTGGCATTGTCTGCTTGAGATCCTGTCCCTCAGCCTGAGCATGGACGTCCTCCAGATGTCACCACGAGACGGGGAAGAAGGGCCAGCCTTCTTCACACCTCTGGACGCGGAGAACACGCAGGTGGTAATCCTGGACGAGAGGAAGGACGGCCCTTACTTTGACCTCTGGCAGCTGTTTGCCAAGAAACCCATCGTCCGGATCAGCGAGCTTCCCGGAGACGACAACGACGACGACACGGTGGCCGGCAATGTGATCATCCCTCTCGCCGGTGCCAGCAATCCACTGTGGCAGGGTGACTGGGAACCAAACCCCTGCGACCACTCTGACCTGCTCCGCACCTTTTCCTGGAGGGTTCTTCGCCACTACGACATCCCGGACACCCTGGACGAGCAGGACAAGGTGGTGGTCACCTTCATCGACCGGCGAGAACAGCGCAGGCTCGTCGACATGGACAGCCACCTGGCCACGCTACAGAGCCGGTACAAGCACGCCGTCATCAACGTGGTCGACCTCGCCGCCTTGCCGTTCCCCGAACAGATCCGGCTCGTGCGCAACTCGGACGTCCTCGCCGGCGTGCACGGGGCCGGGCTCACGCATGGCCTGTGGATGAAGGAGCACTCGGCCATGGTCGAGATCCTGCCCGAGGTGCTGAACCACAAGGGCTTCAGGAACTTTGCCGGGGCGCTGGGGCATGACTACTTCAGCACACACGGCACCAAGCCCCCCGCGGTCTCGGGCAGCTGGCAGCATGATGATGTTGCCATCGATAAGGAGCGGTTCCTCGAGGTGATGGACCTTGCCATCAAGAGCATGTACAACAAGGGTCGGAATAACTTTGACGTGGATCAGTGAGACTGGTAGAAATTTTTGTGTCACACGGGCGTTTGGGAGTCTGGTAGAAAAATAGATACCAATTTGACGTATTTACTGCCACGATAGTTGTATGTATTCGTTACGATCACGTCTTGCTGTCCAGGAATCATTGTTGCCTCTCCGCTGTGATGTTGAGCGGGGGGAAACTTGTCTGATGTCGACAGACAAGTTTCTCCCCAGCGCGTTTTCAACATGAAGAGATGAGTTTCTTCAAGGTCATCGTCGAGAACCTGTGGGAATGGTTTTTTTGGTGGTTTTTTTTTGTGAATCACTTCATCAACATATCATCTCTGCCAAGGGGCGCTGTTGCTGGATTTATTTACCTGCAGTATTTCCCCAGATTCCACATGTCAAACACTCCAAATACATGGAATGCTATGGAACTACTATGCCAGATATGGACATCCCGTTTGTCCTAAATACACAGCAAGTTCCCAAAGTTTCTATAAAAAGCTAATTGTCTACTCAGTTCTCTCTGCAACCTTCTTTCCACAATGACTTGTGACCTCTTGACTTTGTCGTCGTCAGGGTGTGACAGTCACGCATGGCGAGTGCATAACGACTTGGCCAGGGAGACTAGATAAACTGAGGAAGAGACAAGATGGTTCCTCGACGGGGGGTTTTAATCGAGCTTCCATTGCCAGCTCGATAGACGTAGTATCCTAAAAGTACTATAGCACAAGTGGTCTCTGGTCATGGGAGAGAGAGCCGAGGGGGGGGGGGAGCTCCTGATCAAAAGGGACAGGGGCTGCTTTGGGTGGCACGCACCCCCTGTAGTTACAGGGTCTGAAATGACGTTACAGTGTCCCAAGGCCCTAGACTACAGGCGTCCAGGGTTGTACTGTGACTAAAATGCGGGGGCGGGTCTCCAACTGGTGCGTGCCATTGCGTGTTGCTGCTGCTACGAATGCTACTGTAACCTAAACACCCGCGTCGCACCTCTCATGCCATGGCCTGATTGACCCCCAAAACCCCAGCACTCTTTTGGGTGCCGCATCAAAACGCCCATCTTTATTCGGGTTGGAGAGCAGCGCAGAGGAGGGAGAAGGAGGAGGGGTAACGCGGCTAGACAAGGTTGCTCGGCCCTTTCTTCCTGCCCTTTACTGCCGAGCCATGGGCAGAGAGCAAGCTCGTTCGTTCACCTGAGGACAACACGTTCATCACAAGCCAGCTCCCTCATTTATCCTCCCTGATCCTGTCCTCTCCATTCCTCTTGTTGCCTTCCTCACTTGTCTGCGCAGATGTGAGCTCTCCAGGCTCTCCATCTCGTGTGAGCAGCCGGGGACCTCATTCAGTACAGCGTTCCTCTTTGCTCATCAAAATATATATAGTGCGATGCTCTAGAGCAGCCCTCGTGCCGCAGCAGATGATCATCCATATCGGCTGAGGTGTGTGTCTGTTTACGCAGACTGCAGGCTGTCAGTCATCCCCGCCTGGTCCGTCGTCACCATTCAATCATGTCTTGGCCTCTGTTCCGGCCAGCACTGGCCCGCCCAGCTCATGTTGTCTCGGCTCCAACCGTGACCATCGCGTCTCTCCTCCTGGGCTCGTTCCGTGTTCTAGGTAAGCTCTTCCCCGCAGGCCGTCGTCTCTCTCTCTCTCTCTCGTCTCTGAGGACATGCACTCGTCATCGCACGCGCATCATCTGCACACCCTGTCTGTCATTCTGATCGCGTCCCACAGACATTGCTCCTGTCCTCAACTGCCGGGCTCGTCCCGCCAGCCAGCATCACCGTCCATTGCACTCGTCTCGCGGCTGGGGACAAGCCCAGAGCTCGCCCTCCCTCGCCCTCGCCATCCGCACGAAGCAGCCGCTCCAGCTTGTCCGCCATGCGTCCGTCCTGTCCAACATTCCGGCACCGCCACCACCAGCAGCAGCAGCTTCTGGTGCCCAGTACTCCACCAAGGTCGTCCCCCAGACGAAACCCTACTCCAGCCTGACCATTGGCGTCCCTCGGGAGACCTTTCCCCACGAGAGGCGCGTGGCTCTCACCCCTCAGAATGTCGCTCTCCTGCTCAAGAAGGGCTTCGCCAAGGTCCTTGTGGAGCGCGGTGCTGGCGCGCAGGCTGATTTCCCGGATGAGGCCTACGACAAGGCCGGCGCTACCTTGGTCGACGGCGACTCCTCCGTCTGGAAACAGGCAGACATTGTCCTCAAGGTCCGCGGCCCAAGCCCCGCCGAGGTGGACAAGATGCACCAGGGCCAGACCATCATCAGCTTCCTCCAGCCGGCCCAGAACAAGGACTTGGTCCAGAAGATTGCTGCCAAGAAGGCCACCGCGTTTGCCATGGATATGATCCCGCGTATCAGCCGAGCCCAGGTCTTCGACGCCCTCTCGTCGATGGCGAACATCGCCGGCTACAAGGCTGTCCTCGAGGCCTCCAACAACTTCGGCCGCTTCTTGACCGGTCAGGTGACCGCTGCTGGAAAGATTCCACCCTGTAAGGTTCTCATCATCGGGGCCGGTGTCGCGGGCCTGAGCGCCATCGCGACCGCGAGGAGGATGGGCGCCATCGTCAGAGGCTTTGACACACGTCCTGCCGCCCGCGAACAGGTCCAGTCCCTGGGCGCCGAGTTCATCGAGGTCGACATCCAGGAGGATGGCTCCGGCGCTGGGGGCTACGCCAAGGAGATGTCCAAGGAGTTCATCGAGGCCGAGATGAAGCTCTTCACGGAGCAGGCTCGCGACGTCGACATCATCATCACGACCGCCCTGATCCCTGGACGGCCTGCGCCCAAGCTCATCACCAAATCCATGGTCGAGATCATGAAACCCGGCTCCGTCGTCGTCGACCTGGCAGCCGAGGCGGGCGGCAACTGTGAGAAGACCGAGCCAGGAAAGATGATCACGTATCACGACGTCAAAATCATTGGCTACACTGATCTTCCGTCGAGGCTTCCCACGCAGTCCTCCACCTTGTACTCGAACAACGTCACCAAGTTCCTGTTGTCCATGACTCCTGTTGAGAAGGAATTCGGCGTCGACCTGGAAGATGAGGTGGTCAGGGGGTCCATCGTGACCCTACGGGGCGACGTCCTCCCACCTGCCCCGCGCCCGGCTCCGCCGCCTCCTCCAGCTGCACCCTCGGCAAATGCTGCCAAGGAAGCCGAGGCCGTCGCTCTGACCCCCTTCCAGAAGTCCTCACGAGAGGTTGGTTTCGTCACCGGAGGTATGGCCACGGCCCTCGCCCTGGGCAAGGCGACGGGGCCAGCCTTCATGGACAATGTCTTCACCTTTGGCCTGGCCTCCCTGATTGGGTACCGTGTCGTCTGGGGCGTGACGCCTGCTCTGCACTCGCCTCTGATGTCTGTCACCAATGCCATCTCCGGCATGGTCGGTATCGGCGGCTTCTTCGTCCTCGGCGGGGGCTACCTGCCAGAGACCATCCCGCAGGTGTTTGGTGCTGCGTCGGTGCTGCTCGCCTTTGTGAACGTGTCCGGGGGCTTCGTCATCACGAAGCGGATGCTGGACATGTTCAAGCGTCCTACAGATCCCCCCGAGTACCCGTGGCTGTACGCCATCCCTGCGGTCGTCTTTGGTGGAGGCTACCTGGCGGCCGCCTCGACGGGCGCTGCGGGCCTGGTCCAGGCGGGCTACATGGTCAGCTCCATCCTGTGTATCAGCTCCCTCTCGAGCCTCGCGTCGCAGGCCACCGCCCGGATGGGCAACGTCCTCGGGGTCCTCGGGGTCGGGTCTGGCGTGCTGGCGTCGCTGTTGGCTGTCGGGTTCTCTCCCGAGGTCCTGACACAGTTTGGTATGCTGGCTTCCGTCGGCAGCCTCCTCGGCTTCCTGATCGGCAAGCGGATCACGCCCACCGACCTGCCGCAGACGGTGGCTGCTCTCCACTCCGTCGTAGGCCTGGCAGCCGTCCTGACCTCGATAGGCAGTGTGATGGGCAGTCTCGACCACGTCTCGACCCTGCACCTCGTCACTGCGTACCTGGGTGTCCTCATCGGTGGCATCACCTTCACCGGGTCCATCGTGGCGTTCATGAAGCTCGCCGCCAAGATGTCCTCGCGCCCGCTCATCCTGCCCGGGCGACACCTTCTGAACTCTGGGCTGCTCGCAGCCAATATCGGCACCATGGGCGCCTTTGTGACCATGGCACCTGGCTCGCCCATGATTGCTGCCGGTGCGCTCGCTGCGAACACGGCCCTCTCCTTCATCAAGGGCTACACGACGACGGCCGCTATCGGGGGCGCTGACATGCCTGTTGTCATCACGGTGCTCAACGCCTACTCGGGCTTTGCCCTGGTGGCCGAGGGCTTCATGCTCGAGAACCCGCTGCTGACGACCGTCGGGGCCCTGATCGGCGTCTCTGGCTCCATCCTGTCGTATATCATGTGCGTGGCCATGAACCGCTCCCTCACCAACGTGCTGTTTGGCGGGATCGCCGCGCCGCAGCAGTCCGACTTCAAGATCGAGGGCAGCGTGACGCAGACCAGTGTCGAGGACGTAGCAGACTCGCTAGTCAACGCCGAATCGGTCATCATCGTCGTCGGGTACGGCATGGCTGTCGCCAAGGCGCAGTATGCCATCTCTGACATGACCAAGATGCTGCGGTCCAAGGGCATCAACGTGCGCTTTGCGATTCACCCCGTGGCAGGTCGCATGCCTGGCCAGTGCAACGTCTTGCTCGCAGAGGCAAGCGTGCCCTACGACATCGTGCTGGAGATGGACGAGATCAATGACGACTTTGGAGACACGGACGTCACGCTGGTGATTGGCGCAAACGATACGGTCAACCCTATTGCTCTGGAGCCCGGTAGTCCCATTGCGGGGATGCCGGTCCTGCACGCCTGGAAGAGCAAGCAGACCATCGTCATGAAGCGCGGGATGGCGAGTGGCTATGGTACGTGAGCTCTCTTGGTCTTGCTCGCCCTCACGTTGCATCATCATCATCATCATTCCTTTGGCTATTATAGTCTTTTGTTTCCCTGCTGACCTGCTCTTTCTTTTTTGAATAGCTGACGTGCCCAATCCCATGTTCTACATGCCTGGAACCCGCATGCTATTTGGCGATGCCAAAACCAGTACAGATTGTGAGTGTTCCAGATGATTCAAAATATTTACCTGTGGAAGTCCCCCGGACCATGTTGCTAATCTCGGTACTTATCTCTTTGTAGCACTGAAAGCTGCGATCGAGGCTCGAGTATCTTGAAATGTGTTTTTCTAATTCTATAGCCCTGGGGACTGTTGTTATTACTTCACTATCGGAGTTCACTCAAGACGGAGAGCAGAGAAGTTATCTTGATAGAATTTGGCCATTGTCCAATCTGCCTGATCACGTAGATTTGCGCCTCCTGAGAATATAGTAGATGATTGATTGCTTTCTTGATATTCTCATCACATATTGCATTTCGACGACAGAATCTCATGGTGGTTTGCGACATGACGCTCTCAGAACAGAAGCGGGGGCGGGCATGAGAATTGGTGGGTGGGTGGATTGCTGCAGGGTGAACCGACGGGATCTCCAGTAAGAAACGCGCTCGGTATGACTCTTATCTTGTCCATCAAGGTCTTTGTTCAGACCTTCACCAAGGAGCCTGCATACACCTCACATGGCGTCATGGACTGTGTATAAAACGTTGGGTGCTTCTAGAACAATCACAAAATATGGACGAGTGACTGACTGAACGGCATTCCAAAGCATCTATTTATCTCACTTCACTCATAGCCTTCTCTCCTGAGCAGCATACCGTCCTATCCACCAACCACGCGTTGTTGATCATCGTCAGAAGGAGCAGATCCCGCTTACGATGCAGTCTCAGCAGGCCCCTCCAGCATGCCGCGTCCTCTCGACCAAAAGAGTCTTCCCAAGCACACCAGCAGACCCAAACAGCAGCCCAACCACTCGTCTCCTGTCCATCGTCGACGCGACCACGGCCCGCTTCTCCATCTGCGGCGCGGTCTGGCTCTACGACGCCAGCCCAGCCTCCCAGGACCCCACGACCCTCGCCACCCGTCTGGAGACCAGCCTCCGCCACACCCTCAACGACTTCCGCCACCTCGCAGGAAGCCTACGCTGGGCCCCGCCTGACACCCGCCGCCCCGCCTACCCCAGGTACGGCCGGCCCCAGGTCACCTGGGACAGCCCCGACGACGGCGCCGACCCAGGCGTGGCCTTTGCCCGCGCGCACTACGATGCAACCCTCGCGTCCATCGTGCCGAGTAGCGAGGAGCGCAGGACGGCGCGCAAGGTCTGGCTGGCCACGGGGTTCCCGCAGGACGAGCTGCTCCTGCCCGGCTGCGACCTGGCGTTTGCGCCGCACCTCTCGCGGTCCGAGGGGCTTCCGGCCGCCGGGGTGCAGGTGACTACGTTTGCCTGTGGTGGGTGGGCTGTCGGGGTCAAGATCACGCACTGCCTGAGTGATGCTGTCTGTCTGGTCAACTTTGTCAAGGCCTGGGCGGAGAAGACGAGGTTTCTGGATTCTTTTTCTGCTTCTGCTGTGCAGGGCACTGCGATGACGACGACGACGACGACGACGACGACGAAATCGATCTTTAATCCCAGCTTACTCGACCAGCACGCCGGCGACATCGACCTGCCCGAGCCAGACGCCAACAAGATCGCCCTCGCGAGGTCCCTCCCTCTGCTCCGCTTCGACTGGTGGGACACCGAAGCCCCGGGCTACCCGTCCTGGGCAATCGCCGACACGCAGGCCACGAGGCCCAGCGACGAGGCGCTGCGCGATGTTAAGCTGAGCCCGGGCACGACGCCGCCCTGGCCGACGTGGGACGTCCGTCAGCCCGTGGAGCACGTGCAGATCAGGTTCAGCGCGGAGGAGGTGTTGCGGCTGAAGCAGGCCGCGCAGGCGAGCGCGCCGCAGGGCGAGGATGTCTGCACCATCTCGCGCCTGGACGCGCTTCTCGCGCATGTGTGGACCCACGTGCACCGCGCGCGCCGGCTGCACCTCGCCCCGGGCGACGAGGGGGCCGCCGTTCACATGGCCATCACCCTGGGCCTGCGCGGCCGCGTGAGCCCACCTCTGCCAGACTCCTTTGCCGGCTCGCCCATCCTCCTGGGGCACGCCTCGCTGCCGGGCCATGCCCTGTGCGGCGGCGCTGGCCTGGGCGAGGTGACGCTCGCGCTGCGGCGGACGACGGCGCGGTTCACCCCCGAGGCGGTGGGTGCGTACCTGCACGATGCGGCGTACGAGGTCTGTCCGCAGAGGCTTTGGCAGGGGTTCTGCGGAAGTCTGTTCTGCTGTGTCACTTCTTGGACGCGGTCCGGGGCGTATGGGGTGGACTTTGTGGGGGGTGGTGGTGATGGTGGTGAGTTAGAGACGGGGAGGAGGCCGCGGTATGTGCAGGGCAGGATGCCGCGGCTAGATGGGATCTTGCAGGTGCTGGATATTGGGGAGACGGGGGATATGGATGTCAGTCTTGCGCTGGGGGGGGAGGAGATGGGGCGGTTGCTTGGGGAGGAGGGGGGGTTGTGGGATTTCTGAAGGAGGGGGGTGGGTGGCCTGGAGATTGTTTGAGAGAGAGAGAGAGAGAGAGAGGCTTGTGTCTGAATATCCTTGTCGAATTCGAGACACTCTTGGAAGAATTAGACTCGACTATAGAGGGAGGGGCTCAAGGAGTCAATAGCACTTGATATCCAGGGCTAGTCTTGGTCGAGGCAGAGACAAGACTTGTGAGTCTGCCCATACATACTTGATTTGCGAGTGTGCTGGATAGTGAGTTCAGTAGCCTACATAACTCTATATTCTCTTTAATCTCTATGGAGTCAGAGTCTGTAACATAGGAAGCCTTGTGTGCTGAGTGCTCCAAAGAGCTTTGTGTCTGAGTTGTTCTTTATTATAATAAATTATAGGAACAGTAAAGTAATCAGGTCATGTTTCAAAGTCTTTGTAGAGAGGCTCAGGTAGAAAGGTCAATTCTGAAGATCTCTTGATGTTCTCCTGCATGAAGTATATAATTACTTTATAGATAGGTTTCCAAAGTCGGGCTTCATTACTTCAGTAATCAGTACTTTAAGTAGTCAACGTAGCAACTCACTTCCAATGTTGTATACTTAAAATAAGCAAAGATACCTTCTCTCTACGTTAGCACCTGATGTAAACAGAATCAATGCTCTAGTCATCATTACCTTAGTGTGATATATTGGTAGGATCTTCAGCAGAGGATTATATTAGCCTAGAGCATTTGAAACCTTTGACCAAATACTTTACAAGCACAATCTGCTCAGTTGCCTCCTCAAGGGTGCCACAATTATATTGTGATAATATGACTTCTCTGGTCACTGAGCTTTTGTTCAAGCATATCTTGGGCTGCCTACTTTGAAAGTAGGCAGTCAGTAATCCTTGCTGTGCTGTCCATCAAGTATGTTCCTCATTACACATTACATCAAATCTTCTGGCTTCCCAAGATAAAAAGCAGAGGCAGCTATTTACAAATTCCGTCACGTGTTTCTTCTATGTGAAGGCTTTTGCCCAGCAGTGCTAAAGGGCATTCATTCACATAAGCCCTGAGATGCGTCACTGATGTTTATTGTATTCACGGAGGCTTCCATGGACTACCACTTCCAGGAAATTTTGCAGACAGCCAGAAAATCATTCACAGCAGCTGCCTCATCTAACCAACAGATATAAAATCTCAATTTCCACTTCCTGTCCAGAGCCAACAATCTCAATTCCTATCCTGCGCTGTACCATCTAACACTGAGTGTCACAACCAGCCCCCCTCTCTGTGCTGAATATCTTCTGTTGAACTCCCTCTATTCCACATAAACAAACTCCTTTATTCAACCCAATAAATCGACCTTGACTTTCGTCGATTCCAAACAACAAGGGGACAGCCTTGAGCAACGACAGCCTAGAGCCTTGACAAGGGGAAATTGTTAACCAAGTCATCACTCTTCCAGGTGAGCCCACCCCTCCACACCCGCCTGAACACTTCCATTGCCTCAATCATATCTTCATACCTGCCTCACACAACAATGGCCTGGTTGTTAGCCTTGCCCATACTCAAATCCCCTTCGAAATATATATATATATATATATATCGCTATGGTGTATTGCTGACATATAAGAGAGTAGTATACAGCAACACCAACCCCCTACTATTACCATGCCTCAACACCCCACTGCCCCCTTTGGCCAGGCTCAGGAGCCTGGCCAACTATTCGACAGTCCTTCTCCTCCACACGACAGTCCCAACGGCAGCAACGCGGGATCCGTGCAACCCAACGGATCCCAGCCATATATCGACCCGCGGTCCCTCCACAACCAACAACCTGCCCAACCCAGCCAGCGCCAGTCCCATCACCAGTCGCACCAAACGGGCCTGGTGCATGCAACAAACCGTGGTCAGCACCTGGGCCGTCCAAGCCCAGAGGCGGGGTCGGCACCCTCGGCCGCTGGGCTTGCGAGGACGGATTCCGGACCCAGCCAACCTCAAAGTGCTGGGTTCCACGATCTGGTCGGCTTCCCTCAGTGTGGCTTGGACTATCTGGCCCGATATGGGAACAATCAACGTGGCCCCTATGATAACGGGTTGCCGCATTACCGCTACCATCAGCAGCCTCGTCCTTTGGATGGCCGAAACGAGTCGAACCTTCCCTCGCCTGATCCTGTCGGCGCCCAGCCCGTGGATCATAACATCGTCGAGCTGGAGTCAGTTGACAAGATTCAGCTGAGGCCTATTCCCGCTCCCTATCCTGGTGAGCGAGCCGACGTTGGCACCAATATGGTGCTGCCTCAGGGAGCTGGCGTCCAACCTCTTCGCCTGCCCGAGCAGGAGGACGACGACGACCAGCCACCTGCCTTGGGCGGCAGCGACGGCCAACAGCAAGCCCTGCCACCCCCCTTCCCAGTCAATGACAGCGCAGGACCCCCCGCGGCAGCTGCTGCGTCCCCCAGTCCCCCTCCTCCCCCTCCTCCTCCCGCGAGACGACAAGCCGCAAGACGTCGCAGGCCCTCCAACCGCAGGGGTCAGGCCCGCCCAGGGGCCTGGACGGAGGACGAGCTGCAGCGGGCGCGTACACTTCGGGAGCAAGGCCTGAGCATCGCCCAGATCGCCAGGGAGATGGGCAGGACGGCCAACTCGGTCAGTGCCAGGCTCTGGCGGCTCGGGGGCGGCAACCCTAGGCGCGCTGCTAATCAACGTCGTGGCAATGGAGATGACCAGCCGGATGTGTAGTAAGCTACCTGAAGGGTCTGGTGCATTTCCTTTTCTGGCTCGACGGAGATGCCTTGGGGATGTGGTCAATAATATGGGTTGCATGGCTGGATATCCTCAAGGGTGTGGCTCGACATGGGAAAGTTTTCCGACTATTTATTCGCACCATGCTATCAAAGGGAAAGGATTCATTCATGGCACATAGGTTCGAGGAGGAGGGGGCTGGCGGTGAAATCAGATAGAGCAGCCAGTCGGGAGGAATGCCATCGGATGAAGGAAGGACATGGAGACTTCCAACTGGCTGATGGGTTCATGCTGATCTGAAGAGGACATTAGCATCACGAAAAAACATACACAGAGCAGCCCACTGGGAGCAAACCTAATGAGGGGATTGAGAAGGTTGGCACATGGCGATGACATTGGGCTGCTTGATATCATTCTCCTCAAGGTCGCGAGGAGGTCGAAGTTTCTTTGTTCTGTAGAGATGGCTATCCAGACGGGAAGACAGAAATGTTATACCACATGACACAGCTGACAAATGGTGATTAAAAAGAGGCTGTATTGCAAGGATGTGAGGTGCTGCATATCTCGTTGGGGATCTAGGTGTTCCTTATGATGGGTCTGAGGTATCTTGGAGCATGTAAGAAGTAAAGAGAAAAGAATCAAGACGGTGTGACGGGAGCAGGTTCTGTATTTGTTTGGTGACTGTCCAGAGGGTATACCACAGATGCAGACAACCTATCAAATTCGCTTTTCATTTATGGATTCCAAAAAAAAAAAAAAAAAAAGACTGGATCTTGTGGGGAAATATATAGGTGCAGCCAGTTCTGAGAGACTGGTGATCGTCTTTTGCCCTGACAGATCTTGTGGAGGCTCTTGGTGAGTTCTGAGACTTTTTATTCAATTGTCAGTTCCGTGAACCTGGTGAGTCAAGCCCTTAAAGAGAGAGTGATATGATTATTGAAATAAGAATTTGTTCGAAACAAAGCAAACTATGTACTTGAAAGAGAGACTATGGAAAAAGGGCCAGCTACCTAGGTACTCCCTCATACCAGCTGCTATGACTTCCTCGTCAGGGACAAGATCAACATTCCTTTCAAAAGACATGGCATTGTGTAGGTCCTTGGACATGTTGAATTCAACAGATATCCTCTTAGGATCTAATACTGAATACCTTCTTCTTAAGAACCAACCTGTGCTCTCAAACAGTGTTATACGCTCCGCCTCGCCCCAGCAGCCGTTTATCTGGATCAACCCATTCCTTTCCCTTCAGAAACTAGGAACAGCATCTGACCGACTCGGGACCAGGGCAGAGTTCCTTGCCACCTACAATCTCGTTGCAGTAAGGCCACTTCTCAATATCAACACAAGCGTAGAGGCTCGAGTCGTAGGGCGCAGCACAGAGTGACATGACGCAGCATTTATTGGGATTCTTTGGTCCTCCGCACCAAGGCCCTCTGGCCTAAGATTACCGACGCCGATGCATTAGTAACAAAGATAACTTGTGTGTGAGGCACAGGACTGAGTTCGTGGCAATGATTCATAGCAAGGTGAAACGGGGCAAGGAAAGCATGGTCGCTCCTCACAGAATAGCCACCAAATGTCACCTCACATGTGTCCACGTCGGTACACTCCTCAAAATACTCCCACCTCGAGGCGTTGTGCAGAGGGTCGCCGTTCACACAGAGAAAGCTTTTTGCTGGGTTGTCAGCTTGAATACAGGACTCGTCAAAAACGCACTCGGGTCAGACATAAACGGCGGAGAGAGGGCACTTGCGGTGGTCCAGGAGACACCAGATACCTCTCGTCATGATCATGTTCAGCCTGGGGTTGGCCACGAGCACCCAAGGCGCCGGGCACCTCACCATCAGCAAGAAGTTGAGCGTAGGTCCTGTGCGTTTCATCGGTGCTGACAGCGGTGTAGAGGACACC
Organism: Cryphonectria carpinicola; assembly: GCA_014849955.1. Taxonomy (NCBI): domain Eukaryota; kingdom Fungi; phylum Ascomycota; class Sordariomycetes; order Diaporthales; family Cryphonectriaceae; genus Cryphonectria; species Cryphonectria carpinicola. Next base: position 40,575 of record JACWRQ010000113.1, on the reverse strand, counting down.
GAGAACGAGGAGCAGAGGCACAGCAGAATATTTCATGCTTGCGAGTCTACCTGTTACATGGGGGAGAATTTGAAAGACGGAATAATACTTTGGGACTTTTCAAGATTCTGTTGCACTGGGGGATATAAGGTGATTTTTATTTTGTTCCCCCCCCCCCCCCGGCGGCCCTCCCTCGTCACTATGATCCACGAGATGACTTAGTTACTAGTAAAATCCTCTTATGCACGACCTCGTATATGTACGTCTCAGGCGGTCTAGCATGCGCCACGACATCACTGAGAACTCCGGGCCATTGACCCCGCCCGCGTGCTCGGGAAATCTTATGTAAAAGAAAATAGAAAATAAAACTAAAAAGGTAAGCAGAAGATGACATTGAGCCACGGTCTGTCATCCCTTGCATTCATTGTGACGACGAGGATTTATGGGATCTACAGTGCTGACCTCTCAGATCGATTACCTTTCGGGCCGTTACTTAAGCGGAGAATAACCAGCTCCACGGCGTCGCAATTGTGCGACACAGGGACCGTGGAACAGGACTATGTTAGACTGATGGTGGTTCGATGGGAGAGGCCGTGTTCACTTGTCGAGGGCTTATGCCAGAGTGCAAAGTGTGTGAAGATATCGGGAAGGTGTTTGTGAGCCGCCGCGACATCATCATCCTGCAGCCGCTCAAAGTTCTGCCCTCGCAGGGTTCTTACTATACACTAGCTGGAGTACGCATTAAGGATAGTACGGCTTTGTTAAGGGTGGACGGCGCTAGGCGCCCTCCCGGATGTAACCTAATAGTAGGTTGCAGGGTTTTCACCAATGGATATAATCTAAGTTTTACCCACCCGTTCCATAACATCTGCCTATGGAAGAACGTCTGCCTAGTATAATGGTCTAGTATATTTCGTTGTGGTTCTTGGAAAAGCAGCATCGCCTACTCCAGACCAGCTCCGAAAAGATCCATGTTCGATTCATGGGGCAGACATTTTTTTTTGTTGTTACATCATCCGGAATGCCCTCATACAAGACATGTTCGGACCTGCAATATTTTTTCCAATACATATTTCATATTGCCACTTCACCACTACTGAAATATTGAATAATATACATGTTTTTAGGAAAAACATGTTACTGTGGACCCAGTCAGTCTGTTGTTCCAGGACGGCCTGTCAGCTTAACCCCTTCCACCCCCCCTCCAAACAAACAACCCCTTCCCTTTTCTCTCCCCTGATACAAGTAGCCCCTGAATATTAGCTACGAAAAAGGAAGAAAAAAAAATTCACAATGCATTCTACAGTAAATCGTATTCCTTTTTTCAGCCCCCCCCCCCCCCCCTTCTCTTTCCACATCGGGCCAACACTGTGATCCCACGCAGCATTGCCGTTGTTATCCAGCAGGCGGAAGCACGGCAGGGCGGAAGTCCTGGACTGCGGATATTCACGGCATGCTGGCAGCAGCAAAAAAAAAAAAAAAAAATTACAGTTCCTGCTCACAGCCTCCATAGGTCTTTCCGTCGGTCTTTCTGCTCCTTCTTTTTTTTTTT